>APFE030187252.1:40529-52705 GCA_000404065.3 Pinus taeda | reverse complement strand
GCGTGCGTGCGAAGTCGTTCAGGTGCGTCGTTCGGGTGAACTCGTTCGGGCGGGTCGTTCGGGTGAACTCGTTCAGGCAGGTCGTTCGGGCGGGTCATTCGGGTGAACTCGTTCAGGCGGGTCGTTCGGGTGGGTCGTTCGGGTGAAGTCGTTCGGGCGGGTCGTTCGGGTGAACTCGTTCAGGCGTGTAACGCCCTGAGAATCGGGCGCTCCGCACGACAGCGGGCGGCCCGAACGTCGACAAACGACGTCCCCACCCAACGTTCTGGTTGAATGACCCAACACGACAAAACACTAACCGGTGCCACGGAGGGCGCACACGGGCAGCAAGGGCGAACAAAGGAGGTTGGACGCCCGAACGAAACACATGTTTGGCACGTTAAGGGGACGGGCGGTGGACGACACGAATGTGCGCCCACCCGCCCGGAGTGCTGAACGAACAACAACACAGGGCGAACGAAGAAGGTTGAACGCCCGAACGAACATATGTTTGGCACGTCAAGAGGGACGGGCGGTGGACGACACGAACGTGCGCCCACCCCCTCGAAGTGCTGAACGAAAGACACACACAAGGGCGAGGTCTACACAGTGACCGAACGGAGGGCGACAGTTTGAACGACAGACCCACCCGGTGGAACGACCACGTAGACGGGGCGACACGGAGGGCGCCCGCCCGAACGGACTATTGCAACCGGCGAACGATAGTGCGGACCGAACAGCGACGGTAGGTGCGACGTGGGCAGACCCAAACAACAAGACATTGCGACGTGGGCGTGAGGACCGAACAGCATTTGCATTAGCGACGCGGGCAGCACAAAAGATCGGGCGCACGGGAGTTAAGGGCAGTTGAGTTATACCGTGGGCGTGGGCGGCCATATGAAATAGGCCGACCCGCCCTGAACGATTAAACAACACACCACCCGAAATGAATATTGGGGGTCGGCTCAAGGAAGTTGGGACGGCGGTGCACAAAACGGGGGTCAGCTTGAGTAACCGACACCCCTCCAAGATTGGCGTGGAACCTTATAAGTAAGGGGAGCGCTCATTCGACAAAGGCATCAAATCATTCGATCTCTTATTGCTCTAAGCATTCGGTCTAGCTGCGCCTTCACACAACAGCGCAGAGCAACGATGTGAAGGAAGTCTTTCGGTGATAAGGCGGAGGAAGCGGTCGGGCAGTTTCGAACAACGAAACGGATCGAACGAATGAACAGTGCGAAAAGCACTTGAGCGGTGACGGAGGTCCGAACGAGTTGGACAGACTGTGGGCTCAGTTGGACGGTTGGTTGGGTCGACAGAATTCCCGAACGGGACTGTTGTAAACGACAGGGCGGTCGTGCATGTCAATTGTCCAAGGTGTGAAGCCCGAAAGGCTCACACGACTTTTGTAAATTTGTAAAACTGTGATTTGTATTAAGGAACGGTTTTCAGAGGTGCCGCCCGGTTTGGGTCAGACCTCCTCATATTGTTGTGTTCTTTGGTTACGGTTTTATGTTTATGATGGGTTATAATTGCTGAACGAGAATTATAATTTAACTTATATAAAGGAGTTATATAACTATTAATTATATGAGCGGTTTGGCTGTGGAAAATTAACCAAGATAACACTAATAGAAGTTAAATTGGTGTTGGAAGTCTTATAGAGGCGTAGTCTGTATATGCCCGAACCCGGCATAAGGCAGTGCCGCACCCCCGTATTACACAAAAAAAATATAGGGGCGTGACAAGGCGGGTCGGGCAAGGGCGCACCCGGGCGAACGAGCCCGTATCAAAAAATGCTAAGTTGTGACCCGAGGTTGGCTTTGTGCACGTTCGTGTAGCTCGTTTGCCCGTGTCTCCCTTGTCCGTTCGTTTGGGTGATTCGTTTGAGGGCGTGCGTGCGAACTCGTTCGGGCGGGTCGTTCGGGTGAACTCGTTCAGGCGTGTCACGCCCCTATATTTTTTTTGCGTAATACGGGGGTGCGGCACTGCCTTATGCCGGGTTCGGGCATATACAGACTACGCCTCTACAAGACTTCCAACACCAATTTAACTTATTTAAACCGTGTTTTCCTTTAACAGTTAACAGCTAAACCGATTCGTATAATTAGCAATCATTTAACTTCTTTTGATCTGTTCAATTATAGTTCGTTTAGCAATCTAACCATAAAACCGTAACCATAACATAAACCGAAACAATGTCAAAGTCTGCACACGATATGAGGAGGTCCGACCCAAACCGGGCGGCACCTCTGAAAACCGTCTTTACTTTACAAAATCACAGTTTTACAATGGTTACAACCGTGTGAGCTTTTCGGGCTTCACACCTTGGACAATTAACATGCACGACCGTCCTGTCGTTTACGACAGTCCCGTTCGGGATCTGTCAACCCAACCAATTGCCCAACCAGGACTCTCGGCCAATCCGAATTACCGCAGCACCTGTCGTTTCCTTGACTCGGTTGCGCCCTACTGCGCTGTCGTTCAACAGTCCGATGGCCCAACTCGTCCAGATTTCTGTCTCAGTCCAAGTGCTTTCGCACTGTTCGTTCGTCCGATCCGTTTCGCTGTTCGAAACTGCCCGACCGCTTCCTCCGCCTTATCACCGAAAGACTTCCCTCACATCGTCGCTCTGCGCTGTTGTGTGAAGGCGCAGCTAGGCCGAATGCTTAGAGTGATAAGAGATCGAATGATTTTTGATGCCTTGTTCGAATGAGCTCTTCCCATATTTATAAGGTTTCACCCATTCTTGGAGGGGTGTCGGTTACTCAAGCCGACCCCCGTTTTGTGGATCGTCGCCCCAACTTTCTTGGCCGACGCCCAATGTTCGTTTTGGGTGGTGTGTTGTTTCATCGTTCAGGGCGGGTCGGCCTATTTCATATGGCCGCCCACGCCCACGGTATAACTCAACCGCCCTGACTCCCATGCGCCCAATCTTTTCGTGTCGCCCGCTTCGCTAAGAGTTTGTGCCGTTCGGTCCTCGCCCACATCGCAACTGCCTTGCTGTTCGGTACTCCTGCCCATGTCGCAACGCCTTGCTGTTTGGGTCTGCCCACATTGCACGTATCGTCGCTGTTCGGGCTGCACTCACTGTTCACCGGTTGCATGGTTTGTTCGGGCGGGTGCCCTCTATGACGCCCCGCCTACGTGGTCGTTCCGCCCCGGGTGGGATGTCGTTCAAACTGTCGCCCTCCGTTCGGTCGCCGTGTAGACCTCACCCTTGTGTGTGTGTCGTTTGTTCAGCACTTCGGGCGGGTGGGTGCATGTTTGTGTCGCCCACCGCCCATCCCTCCGACGTGCCAAACATATGATCGTTCGGGCGTTCAACTTCCTTCGTTCGCCCTGTGTTGTTGTTCGTTCAACACTCCGGGTGGGTGGGCGCACGTTCGTGTCGTCCACCGCCCGTCCCCTTAATGTGCCAAACATGTGTTTCGTTCGGGCGTCCAACCTCCTTTGTTCGGCCTTGCTGCCCGTGTGCGCCCTCCGTGGCACCGGTTAGTGTTTTGCCATGTCGGGTCGTTCAACCGGAACGTTGGGTGGGGATGTCGTTTGTCGACGTTCGGGCCGCCCGCTGTCGTGCGGAGCGCCCGATTCTCAGGGCGTTACATCCTCCCCCACCTTATTCCGTTGTCGACCTCGACAACCTCCATACCATCATGCCCTCTTCAGCCTTCCACATCAAGTCGCCCTCCCGTTTCGTAATCCTGTGCACGGTTCGGGAGTGTGTATCCCATACTACACCAAATCGGAATTTAGACATCGATCCGGCTCCTCAATACTTCCGACCTCCAAGTCACCATGTATGGACCTCCGGGTGTAAGAAAACTTACATTTCAGTCTTCGGTTCAAGTTCGTGGGAACCCCACTTTTCTGCCGACCGAAAGACTACCCTGCTCAATCTCCTTTCGGGCTCACTGCCTTGAGCAGCCAACGGTGAGCCCAACTTCCGGTTCATTTAGGCCAACCTCGGGGGTGAGTCTGGTGGCTCATCCATGTCCACCAACTCGTTCCATCTGTCAAGTTTCTTTTGTTCCCACTGTCGGAGATACTCCCTCTGAGCTTCTCTCCGTGCCTTCGTCCTCGCACCGGGTTGAGGTTGTGCCTTTGCACATGCGCACTCTGCCTCTGCTTTCCCGGTTTGATTCTCGTTCGGTTCTTTTAATCTGTAGCTGCAATTTTTTGCCAAGTGAGTCCCCTCACAAATCTAGCACTTTAAGGGCTTCTTCCCTTTCGTTTCATCTTGCTTCGACGAGCTCGGTCCGACCTGCTTCCCCTTGTCTGTCACCGTGCCTCGTTCAGTCTTGTGAAACTTCCCGTCAACCATGTCTCTAGCACCATCCCTCCGTTTGTCTTCACGACGTTGTGCTCCGATCTGGTTAACCAAGTCAAGCTCTCCCTGCCCGACTACCACAATCTTCTTCCCGAGGAGTCTCCTCCTGATTTCTTCTTCGACCTGCTTGACTTCCGTTTCCACTCCCGTCTTCCTTTCTCGCAACCGGGCTCTTTCATCGAAGACCCCCTGGAGATCCAATTCGGTCAAGTGGGCTGTTTTGTCACCCGGGTCTCGTTTCACCTTGCAAGTGCACTCACATGTGCACGGTCCCTTGAGTTCGGCTAGCTCCCTTTGAAGCGCCAAACACGACTCCCGAATCTGTTTCATTTCGGCTTCAAATTCTGCCCATCTCAAGTCCCAATTTTCTATACGTTCCCATGCTTCGGCAATCTCCCGGCTCATCTCCGGTTTACCTGTTTGCTCCATGATCACCCGGTGATCTATCCTTAGCCATGTGAAGCTACCCTCGAACTTTCCGGTTCCACTCGAATCTCCATGAGTCATGGCGTCCATGGCTCTTTCAAGCACCATCTTCGTTCGTTTCGTTCACGGTCCGACCTGTCACCTCTTTTCTCTTAACCGGTTCCCCAACCGATATCCGCACCTGCTAACCTATTCACCCGTCAACCTGTGCGCTCTTCTTCCCTGTCACTGATCTGTTCACCAGCTCCAACCGAGCTCTGATACCATCTGTCACGCCCCTATATTTTTTTTGCGTAATACGGGGGTGCGGCACTGCCTTATGCCGGGTTCGGGCATATACAGACTACGCCTCTACAAGACTTCCAACACCAATTTAACTTATTTAAACCGTGTTTTCCTTTAACAGTTAACAGCTAAACCGATTCGTATAATTAGCAATCATTTAACTTCTTTTGATCTGTTCAATTATAGTTCGTTTAGCAATCTAACCATAAAACCGTAACCATAACATAAACTGAAACAATGTCAAAGTCTACACACGATATGAGGAGGTCCGACCCAAACCGGGCGGCACCTCTGAAAACCGTCTTTACTTTACAAAATCACAGTTTTACAATGGTTACAACCGTGTGAGATTTTCGGGCTTCACACCTTGGACAATTAACATGCACGACCGTCCTGTCGTTTACGACAGTCCCGTTCGGGATCTGTCAACCCAACCAATTGCCCAACCAGGACTCTTGGCCAATCCGAATTACCGCAGCACCTGTTGTTTCCTTGACTCGGTTGCGCCCTACTGCGCTGTCGTTCAACAGTCCGACGGCCCAACTCGTCCAGATTTCCGTCTCAGTCCAAGTGCTTTCGCACTGTTCGTTCGTCCGATCCGTTTCGCTGTTCGAAACTGCCCGACCACTTCCTCCGCCTTATCACCGAAAGACTTCCCTCACATCGTCGCTCTGCGCTGTTGTGTGAAGGCGCAGCTAGGCCGAATGCTTAGGGCGATAAGAGATCGAATGATTTTTGATGCCTTGTTCGAATGAGCTCTTCCCATATTTATAAGGTTTCACCCATTCTTGGAGGGGTGTCGGTTACTCAAGCCGACCCCCGTTTTGTGGATCGTCGCCCCAACTTTCTTGGCCGACGCCCAATGTTCGTTTCGGGTGGTGTGTTGTTTCATCGTTCAGGGTGGGTCGGCCTATTTCATATGGCCGCCCACGCCCATGGTATAACTCAACCGCCCTGACTCCCGTGCGCCCAATCTTTTCGTGTCGCCCGCTTCGCTAAGAGTTTGTGCCGTTCGGTCCTCGCCCACATCGCAACTGCCTTGTTGTTCGGTACTCCTGCCCACATCGCAACGCCTTGCTGTTCGGGTCTGCCCACATCGCACGTATCGTCGCTGTTCGGGCTGCACTCACTGTTCTCCAGTTGCATGGTTTGTTCGGGCGGGCGCCCTCTATGACGCCCCGCCTACGTGGTCATTCCGCCCCGGGTGGGCTGTCGTTCAAACTGTCGCCCTCCGTTCGGTCGCCGTGTAGACCTCGCCCTTGTGTGTGTGTCGTTCGTTCAGCACTTCGGGCGGGTGGGTGCATGTTTGTGTCGCCCACCGCCCGTCCCTTCGACGTGCCAAACATATGATCGTTCGGGCGTTCAACTTCCTTCGTTCGCCCTGTGTTGTTGTTCGTTCAGCACTCCGGGCGGGTGGGCGCACGTTCGTGTCGTCCACCGCCCGTCCCCTTAACGTGCCAAACATGTGTTTCGTTCGGGCGTCCAACCTCCTTTGTTCGCCCTTGCTGCCCGTGTGCGCCCTCCGTGGCACCGGTTAGTGTTTTTCCGTGTCGGGTCGTTCAACCGGAACGTTGGGTGGGGACGTCGTTTGTCGACGTTCGGGCCGCCCGCTGTCGTGCGGAGCGCCCGATTCTCAGGGCGTTACAAGGCGGGTCGGGCAAGGGCGCACCCGGGCGAACGAGCCCGTATCAAAAAATGCTAAGTTGTGACCCGAGGTTGGCTTTGTGCACGTTCGTGCAGCTCGTTTTCCCGGCTCTCCCTTGTCCGTTCGTTTGGGTGAGTCATTTGAGGCGTGCGTGCGAAGTCGTTTCGGGCGGGTCGTTCGGGTGAACTCGTTCGGGGCGGGTCGTTCGGGTGAACTCGTTCAGGCGGGTGTTCGTCGGGTGAACTCATTCAGGCGGGTCGTTCGGGTGAACTCGTTCAGGCGGGTCGTTCAGGCGGGTCGTTCGGGTGAAGTCGTTCGGGCGGGTCGTTCGGGTGAACTCGTTCAAGCGTGTCACGCCCCTATATTTTTTTTGCGTAATATGGGGGTGCGGCACTGCCTTATGCCGGGTTCGAGCATATACAGACTACGCCTCTACAAGACTTCCAACACCAATTTAACTTATTTAAATCGTGTTTTCCTTAATTATTAACAGCCAAACCGATTCATATAATTAACATGCATATAACCCCTTTATATATGTTAAGTTATAATTTCGTTCAGCAATACTTCACCATAAAACCGTAACCAAAGAAACACAGAAATATGAGAAGGTCCGACCCAAACCGGGCGGCACCTCTGAAAACCGTTCCTTAATTCAAATCACAGTTTTACAAGTTTACAACTTTGTGTGAGTCGTTCGACTTCACACCTTGGACAATTGACATGCACGACTGCCCTGTCGTTTACAACAGTCCCGTTCGGGAATTCTGTCGACCCAACCAACCGCCCAGCTGAGCCCACGGTCTGTCTGATTCATTCGGACCTCCGTCACCGCCCAAGTGCTTTTCGCACTGTTCGTTCGTTCGATCTGTTTCGCTGTTCGAAACTGCCCGACCGCTTCCTCCGCCTTATCACCGAGAGGCTTCCTTCACATCGTTGCTCTGCGCTGTTGTGTGAAGGCGCAGCTAGACTAAATGCTTAGAGTGATAAGAGATCGAATGATTTGATGCCTTGAATCGAATGAGCGCTCCCCTTACTTATAAGGTTTCACGCCAATCTTGGAGGGGTGTCGGTTACTCAAGCCGACCCCCGTTTTGTGGACTGTCGCCCCAACTTTCTTGAGCCGACCCCCAATATTCATTTCGGGTGGTGTGTTGTTTAATCGTTCAGGGCGGGTCGGCCTATTTCATATGGCCGCCCACGCCCACGGTATAACTCAACTGCCCTTAACTCCCGTGCGCTCGTTACTCGTGCTGCCCGCGTCGCTAATTCATATGTCGTTCGGTCCTCACGCCCACGTCGCAATGCTTTGATGTTCGGGTCTACCCACATCGCACGTATCGTCGCTGTTCGGGCTGCACTCACTGTTCGCCAGTTGCATGGTTTGTTCGGGCGGGCGCCCTCTATGACGCCCCGCCTACGTGGTCGTTCCGCCCCGGGTGGGCTGTCGTTCAAACTGTCGCCCTCCGTTCGGTCGCCGTGTAGACCTCGCCCTTGTGTGTGTGTCGTTCGTTCAGCACTTCGGGCGGGTGGGTGCATGTTTGTGTCGCCCACCGCCCGTCCCTCCGACGTGCCAAACATATGATCATTCGGGCGTTCAACTTCCTTCGTTCGCCCTGTGTTGTTGTTCGTTCAGCACTCCGGGCGGGTGGGCGCACGTTCGTGTCGTCCACCGCCCGTCCCCTTAACGTGCCAAACATGTGTTTCGTTCGGGCGTCCAACCTCCTTTGTTCGCCCTTGCTGCCCGTGTGCGCCCTCCGTGGCACCGGTTAGTGTTTTGCCGTGTCGGGTCGTTCAACCGGAACGTTTGGTGGGGACGTCGTTCACCGACGTTCGGGCCGCCCGCTGTCGTGCGGAGCGCCCGGTTCCCAGGGCGTTACATCCTCCCCCACCTTATTCCGTTTTCGACCTCGACAACCTCCATACCATCATGCTCTCTTCAGCCTTCCACATCAAGTCGCCCTCCCGTTTCGTAATCCTGTGCACGGTTCGGGAGTGTGTATCCCATACTACACCAAATCGGAATTTAGACATCGATCCGGCTCCTCAATACTTCCGACCTCCAAGTCACCATGTATGGACCTCCGGGTGTAAGAAAACTTACATTTCAGTCTTCTGTTCAGGTTCGTGGGAACCCCACTTTTCTGCCGACCGAAAGACTACCCTGCTCAATCTCCTTTCGGGCTCACTGCCTTGAGCAGCCAACGGTGAGCCCAACCTTCGGCTTGCTTACCGCGAAAGACAGGCCAGGAAGTTTCCTCCCTGACTCTCGTCCACCCATGTGTCGGACTGATATCGGGTTCTCAAGTATGTGTGCACCGCCTCAACCTCTTCCGAACTGCACCCAAGTTCACCTAACTTATCCTTTGTCAGTTGGAAATCATATATGCCCATAGCATACCTGCAGAAATCGACTATTCCTTCCGGGTCTCTTCCCTCATACCCTTCATCCTTGTTTATCCCTGGAGTGGTGTCCCGAACCTCTTCTAGTTTGGCTTCTTTACAAAAGTCCTCGGTGGGAATCATCCCCAACAATTCCTTCCAAGACCGAGGGGTCTTCTCTCTATCCCCTCCATTTCTCTCCTTGGTTATGAAGTCCACAAGCTTCCGTTCTCGTTGGACTATGCTCCCAAGTTTCCTCTGTCTCATGTCCGAATGTCTTACGTTCGGATCCTTAGGGAATAATATTACTGATGTCATTCTCGGCCTGTATCCTAGACAGCTCCTTCTGCTCATGGGTACCGTCATGTTTTTCTCATCGGCTGTGATGAGGAGGATGTCTCGGTCCATCATAGGCACGGCCTGGGCAAGTCTCATGAAGTCTAGACCCAACACCATTGAATGGTCGTCCATATCCACAACCCTCAAATCCAGCTTTCCGAACCACGGTCCGACCCTTATCGGAGCGTCTTTCAACAGTCCATCGATCGCTTTGATAGGAGAGTTGACTGCCTTGAACGCGCTGCTCTCCTTTTCTGCTTTCTTCTTTTTAAACGATCTTGCGGTTTTCCTGCTCACAAAATTGTGAGTGGCTCCCATATCGATCAAGGCTGCCAGCCTTTTCCCCTGCACGGTCACGTCTACAAAATTCAGTTTCAAGGACCCATCACCCTTTTTCGATTTTGTCTTGTGTCTTATTTCCGCAATTTGTTTCAAGAACTCGGCCTCCCTTGCATCTATGCCTTCCTTGGGCCGCTTCTTTTCGTTTTGGCTGTTTGAGGGGCTCGGCCTTGGAGTTTTCTGTTCTGCTCCACGCTTATTCCCCACCATCTCCTGCTCAACTTTACCGACCAAATTTATTGAACCAAGCCTCCGAAACTCCTCGGGTTCCTCCCGGTAGTGCGCCTGCAATTTGTCGATGTAGTTGAGTTTTGACTGTTCTATCACGACCGGCTTCTCCGCCATGACTCTCTTTCTTACTTCTTCTTTGATCCGCTCGTACCACGCTTCGGCCTTCAGACTTTCTTCCTTTAACTGAATCCTCTCACTGAGAAGCTCTTGAAGGTTTAAGTCTCTTAGGCGGATTTCTTCTTGAATCTTTTTGAGTTCGTCATCTGCTGGTCCTTCTAACTGATCTCTGAACTTCCTCAAGTCCTCCCTGAGCTTCATGCAACCTTCCCGAATGTTTGCAATTTCGGTCTTTCGTGTAGCCCAGTCCGAACTCCATCTTGCTCGGCATTCCAAAATCCCGTATTGGAGTGCTTCAATCGTGTCACTTGCCATCTCCATCGAATGGCCCTTCAACCGATAGCCGCACCTTCCTACCTGAACGTTCGGTCTGCCGATGACCCGCCTCGTTCAGTGCGCACTTGTCACCTGTTCGTTTAACCCGAATGTAACACGCCTGCACCTTCTTCTTCCCTATCACTATTTCGTTCGCCAGCTCCAACCAAGCTCTGATACCATCTGTCACGCCCCTATATTTTTTTTGCGTAATACGGGGGTGCGGCACTGCCTTATGCCGGGTTCGGGCATATACAGACTACGCCTCTACAAGACTTCCAACACCAATTTAACTTATTTAAATCGTGTTTTCCTTAATTATTAACAGCCAAACCGATTCATATAATTAACATGCATATAACCCCTTTATATATGTTAAGTTATAATTTCGTTCAGCAATACTTCACCATAAAACCGTAACCAAAGAAACACAGCAATATGAGGAGGTCCGACCCAAACCGGGCGACACCTCTGAAAACCGTTCCTTAATTCAAATCACAGTTTTACAAGTTTACAACTTTGTGTGAGTCGTTCGACTTCACACCTTGGACAATTGACATGCACGACCGCCCTGTCGTTTACAACAGTCCCGTTCGGGAATTCTGTCGACCCAACCAACCGCCCAGCTGAGCCCACGGTCTGTCCGATTCGTTCGGACCTCCGTCACCGCCCAAGTGCTTTTCGCACTGTTCGTTCGTTCGATCCGTTTCGCTGTTCGAAACTGCCCGACCGCTTCCTCCGCCTTATCACCGAGAGGCTTCCTTCACATCGTTGCTCTGCGCTGTTGTGTGAAGGCGCAGCTAGACCGAATGCTTAGAGCGATAAGAGATCGAATGATTTGATGCCTTGAATCGAATGAGCGCTCCCCTTACTTATAAGGTTCCACGCCAATCTTGGAGGGGTGTCGGTTACTCAAGCCGACCCCCGTTTTGTGGACTGTCGCCCCAACTTTCTTGAGCCGACCCCCAATATTCATTTCGGGTGGTGTGTTGTTTAATCGTTCAGGGCGGGTCGGCCTATTTCATATGGCCGCCCACGCCCACGGTATAACTCAACCGCCCTTAACTCCCGTGCGCTCGTTACTCGTGCTGCCCACGTCGCTAATTCATATGTCGTTCGGTCCTCACGCCCACGTCGCAATGCTTTGCTGTTCGGGCCTGCCCACATCGCATGTATCGTCGTTGTTCGGGCTGCACTCACTGTTCGCCGGTTGCATGGTTTGTTCGGGTGGGCGCCCTCTATGACGCCCCGCCTACGTGGTCATTCTGCCCCGGGTGGGCTGTCGTTCAAACTGTCGCCCTCCGTTCGGTCGCCGTGTAGACCTCGCCCTTGTGTGTGTGTCGTTCGTTCAGCACTTCGGGCGAGTGGGTGCATGTTTGTGTCGCCCACCGCCCGTCCCTCCGACGTGCCAAACATATGATCGTTCGGGCGTTCAACTTCCTTCATTCGCCCTGTGTTGTTGTTCGTTCAGCACTCCGGGCGGGTGGGCGCACGTTCGTGTCGTCCACCGCCCGTCCCCTTAACGTGCCAAACATGTGTTTCGTTCGGGCGTCCAACCTCCTGTGTTCGCCCTTGCTGCCCGTGTGCGCCCTCCATGGCACCGGTTAGTATTTTGCCATGTCGGGTCGTTCAACCGGAACGTTGGGTGGGGACGTCGTTCACCGATGTTCGGGCCGCCCGCTGTCGTGCAGAGCGCCCGGTTCCCAGGGTGTTACAAGGCGGGTCGGGCGAGGGCGCACCCGGGCGAACGAGCCCGTATCAAAAAATGCTAAGTTGTGACCCGAGGTT
>APFE030187251.1:8637-30830 GCA_000404065.3 Pinus taeda | reverse complement strand
TTTATTGAGTTTGCATTGGACTTGCACTTAGAGCACCAAGGCCTCCTTGGTAGTGGGAAATCTCATGCAACATTTCCTTCTTGATCACAATTGTAACAACTAACTAAGCATCTGGGTCCTTCCCCTCTACCCCTTGTTCCTAGTCCTCACCCTCCTCAAGCAATGTCATTGAATAAGAAGGTTGAGTGGTTTAACCTATGTGCTAGAGAATCCAGTGCTCTACATTGATTAGTGTGGTGAGTTGTGGAAGCACATAACTCACAATAATTGTTATCTGGAACATTAGAGTACTTTTGCAATATTGGGAATAGATACGGAGGGTGTCCATACCCCCTGCATACTTCATAGTAGGATGGTTGTGGCTAGGATACAACCCTTATGATCCAACTTGTGTGACTCTCACTACAGGTTTAGGCTCAGGTGGTCCCCCTGGAGTAGAAGAGGTACCTGTATCCCATAACCTCAGGCATTCCGTGGCAACATGAACTTCCACCAACAATTCGTGCACTAGTACAAAATGGCTAATTAGTTACTAAAAAAACGACTAAAATTTGCATATAAATGATTATTTTTCAGTCGATGAGCAATAGTAGCTAATTTAGAATATCTTATAACGTGACCAATTTTTAGTCGTTTTTAACTTAGTAGTTAATTGGTTGTCTCAATTTAATTTTCTAGTAGTACATTTAGTCATTAATTTAGACATTGATTTAGTCATTAATTTGGTCATTGATTTGGTCATTGATTTAGTCATTAATTTGGTCATTGATTTAATCATTGATTTGATAATTAATTGTCATAATTAATGACCAAAGAAATATGACCAAAATGTTGGTCGTGTTATAAGATACTGTAAATTAGCCACTAATAGTCATATATATGAAAATTTTAATCATTGTTTGAAACTAATTAATGACCAAAGATATCTGACTAAATTTTAGTCGTGTTATAAGACACTGTAAATTAGCCACTAATAGTCGTATATATGCAAAATTTAGTCGTCATTTGTAATCACAAACATATCATTTGCATTATAGTCATTCATATTTTTTGGTAGTATCATATTCATGTATAAATCACTACTTTAATAATTTATATTCATTTCATTTATTTTCATTAAAAATTGTTATAAGCAACTAATTTAGTCATATATTCATTTTATGTGTTCATCATTAATAAACATAAACTACTAATTTAGTAGTTTTAAATTGATTTTATGTTTTCATTACTAATCAACATAAATTAATTAGTATGATTTTGCAACTAAATTAAAAAAAAATGGCACACAATGTACATGTTCTTATAATATGAAAACACAATGTTACATATGTTAATTACAGTACTAAGTAATATCAAGTGAAAATATAAATAATTCCAACCACATAAATTATATTATATAAAATGTCAAGTGTTATAATATGAGTTTCCAACGTAGTATTGGTTGGAGCACAATTTGCACATGAAATAGTGTTTCATGACTTCAAAACATTATGATTGCGTTGCCAAGGCATTGTAGCTAAATTCACCAACTCTGAAGACTTGACCATTAGTCTTTACGTGTGTGTCTTATGTAGGATATTGGCTCTATGGGTACCAGTATACCTATTCTCTTCTCTTTCTCTTTAATTTTCATTTTGTCTCTCTAGTGCTATTGTTCTCCTCTTTCCTCAATTCCTACTTCTTCTTACCATCAATACCAAGTTCTTTTCCTGAAAAAAATGCAATGCAAAGTATAAGACATGAAAGTCGATGAACACTAGAATATAAACTAAAGTAGACTATAAAAGATCTATATGATATATACTTTAACATCAACAATATTGTTAATGTCATTTTTCCCCATAAAAGCAAGAAACTCGAACAAGTTTTCTTCAATTGGGCAATAGTGGCCACTATGTGGCTAGATGACCTATATAAACAAAGCAAATAAAACGTCACCATAGAATAAATTGTGTACCTATTATGTTCCTAGTGTACAAAATTTGTTCATGAAATGTTATCTTCAACTAAATCAATAAATGCAAATAGACGCACACATTTCTATCCCAATATATTGAATTCCCATGTTTATGGTACATTGCATTTTTTATTTTATCCAACATAATCAAACACATCGGAGCTAGAAATTTCTATTAAGAATGTCTCATCCTCCACATTTGTAGATGTATCATTTCCTTTAGTTATCTTTAATAAAGAGTGACACTTCAACCATAAAACTGATCAATAGAAATCTAATGGGTGAAGCAAAGTATTGCTCATACAATATTACAACAAGAAACTAAAAAAAATAAGACAAGACTTTGTAAATTGAGATGCTAACCATGAATATAGATTCAATATAGCAATATTCAATTGTCAGCATACTATTCTGGGGGAAAAAAATCCAATTCCCAGAAGCCAACAAATTATGTATGCTCCTTGGTTCCCTGTAATTAATTGAGCAAGATTAGCGCATGCAATTTCCATTTAGAATCTCTAAAATGATTCTATCTATCTCTACGCAATCAGTTAGTTCCTACTACTCCACATCAGGGCTCTTGTAGAAAAGTTGAATCAAAGAGGTTGGGTACCTCAACGATCTTGCCCCTCCTCCTTGGGACGATCACTCCACATCAACCCACCTCCTACCTAGAGGTACGGCTGCATGTGATCTCTCTTCCCACCTGGCTCGAAGTTTCCCCCTACTGGAGGTCTCTACATGAGTAGATGTCTCTACTCGATATCCACTCATCTTCCCCTGTTGTGCCAGCTCCACAACCTCCGAAAGCTGCTGCACCAATCATGGCTCCTCCACAATCGTCTGATACTTCTTATGGAACTGCATGTTGAGAGGTAATATACCCTCCCTCTCAACCACCAAGTCTCCATCACTTGCATTGCTGCTTAAGGCTTTGCATGCATCTTGAATATCAAGAGCATATAGGTTCTTGACCCGTGAACCAATTTACTTCACCTGTCTAGTGATGATGTGTCTAAGGAAAACCTTTCCCTTACTAAAGACTACATCATAGCCTCTATGCTCCAGCATCGTGATCAACACCAAGTTTCTCTTCAGTCCTGGAACATACTTCACATCGGTCAAGGTAAGGCGAGCTCCATGCTCCCTCTGAAAAATAACCGTGCCTACACTTGAGACACTACACTTTTCATCATTACCCATCGCTATGTGTATCTGGAGATCTTTCTCCTCCAAAGTACTGAACAAACTCTTTTCACTTGTCATGTGGAAAGAAGCTCCAGTATCAAGAAACCAACCACTTCCCGCCATGGATGAAACCATGCATGCGAAGAGTGTGAAATCAAACTCGAACTGTGAAGTAAATGCCTCACTTTTAGATCCTTCCCCAGATCCCTTCTTGGATTTCCTCAGTGGAAAACTTGTAACAAAATGGCCCACCTCATGACAATGAAAGCATTGTACTTTCGATTTGTCAACCTGTTATGTTCCTATACCAATAGGTGTCATATATCATGATTGACTTGGCTTAGCTCTAAAATATTTACATACCTTTGCTTGTTGCAAATGTTTTCCATATTTGTAAAAAATAAAAAAAATTAAAGAATGTAAAGAGGGTATGTCCTAGAAAAAGAATAATAGGACAAAAAGAATGAAAATGTTAGAAAAAATAAAAAATTAACCCCAAGAAAAATAAAAAGACCATGAAAGTGTGCTAGTCAAAATGGCACTACTTTTTATTTGAATAAATGATTGTGTGCAACTTGTTACTTATGCCACAATCCATGGTAACCAAATAGTTTAATCTTGGTTATTCCATGTTTTGAATTTCATGCTTAGAGATAGAGAATAAAATCTGACTAAACTGTTTAATCTTGGCAAGTAAGTAGATAGGTAGAGTGAATAAAAGGAGCTCAACAGTTTAATTTGAGCCCTTGGATGTAATAAGGTTAGACTTAGTTAGAATATCATTGTAAAAGAAAATAAAAGGCTTTGAAAAGGGTTTGCCAATTTAAGTGCACCCTAATAAAAGAAGAAAAAAAGATAGGATAAGTAGGTAGGGTAAGTAGATGATTGTTTGTAGAATTATGTATGATGAATGATTATCCAGATATCAAGTCATATACGTTCATCATCAAAAGCACTTAAAGATATGGATGACAATGAAGATATTTGTATCATGGAAAAAAGTCAAACTAATTAACTTCCTCACTCATTTTTTCCCTAAATTTTACTAATTTCCCATAAATACTAAAGGCACCAAAAACCTGAAAGTTAAAGGGGCTTAGAGCATTTCTCTGACTTTTAAAGGGACCAAATTCTCGGCCCAATAACTTGTAAGGCCTAAGTGCTAAAGCCCCTTCATCAAATTCACCCCCTTCATAATTCATTCGTTCCTTTCAAATCCTTTTTACAAGGTAAAATCACTCTTTCACTTAGGAAAAATAAATTCTTTTTTATAAAAGCCCCCCAAACACATTTTAGCCTAAGTCATAATGTTGGATGATGAATGTATTTTCGGAAACATTTACTTAGCGCATTTTCTTTTCCATGGTCATATTAAACTCTTAATTCTTATTATTTATTTAACTCCCCAAACAAATTACCATTTCCCATATTATTTCTAAAAATCCCAAAATAAATAAATATCCCTTCCCAATGGTTTGAAAAATAAACCATAATAAAGTGAATTAAGTTGGACTGATTAATCGAACCGCGATTAATTAAGAGCCAAAACCCCTAATGCGTTAACAAAGTGATTGATTAGTCATTTGGATATTAATAACCTCTCCATCAATACCATCATCCCCAATATAATTAATTCATTTCAATTATTTTGATTACACCATCGGGCCCCCTCCATAACTCCCTAACACTTTCTGCTGCCGACTATCGTTCGATCTGCCCTCCCTAATTCGACGACTCTCTCTCATATCATGTGGGCCTTTTGGTCGAATTTTAACAATGTGATGAAAGTTGTTTTGACTTTTCGCCGATACTATGTGTCATCCCATTTGTGGCATCACACGACCCTATGCCAAAACCACCAACCTCCCAAGAGCAGTGCGATGAATCCCTCTTACCGCGTCCACTAAATGACAAAGTATCCCATCGGTTAATCAAACCAACTGTCATTTTCCCATTCACCTGCCAAATTCCAAAAATCCATTGACTTTGTGCATAAAAACATAAATACTCATTGTTTTCCCTTTTTCCGAGAAAAGAAACTGTTGCTTTCCATGCACAGAGTACGTCAAGAGCAACAACTTACTCCCAACTGTCAACCACCATCAGTTGCTGAACTCTAGGCCACTGCAGACTACTGTGCACACCTGGCAAAGCCATTTGTCCCGACAATCAACCATAAACAGGTATTTACCACATTTCCTTCTCAATAAACCCTGCTTTTATACTAAAACCTCCACCAAACTGCTCTAAAATTAAGTAATTTAGTACATTTAAGTTTTTTCGTAGCCCCAAGGCTTCCCCAAGCACCTTTTTATCTAAAACATTAAAAACCCCAACTTCCTTACTTGAATACATAAGAACTAAGGATGGAAGCTCCTGTCACTCTAAATATGGCACCAATTACTACTCCCCACAAGGATTTGGACTACCTTCCCTTGGCCGATAAATATTTTCAAATTAAGGACCTTACTTTTGACAAAACCCCCTTGAAACTATACTGCAGGTATCGGGACAATTATCTAAAAAATGATGATAAAATAGGTCTTTGTGAGTCAAACCTCCCTAAATATCAATTCCCCACTATCCACGTTTTCCCAGATATTGTCCACCAATGCCATGCAAACTACAACCCCAATCTGAGAGTTGTAATGTCCCCTAACCAGGAAGTCCTTTTCACCATTACAGCTAAGTCTATAGATGAAATGTTGCAATCACAGCCTGGCCAGAATCTCACTCCCCTTTCCATTGTTGATTTACTTGATAAATCTTCAAGGGTGTCTAGTTTCGAAATTAACCAAGTCAGTCAGAATTTCATTGAAGAAAAATACGAATCAAAAGACCCCCCTCCCTACATGTCATGTGCCTTTACTAGTTTGGGTAGGGATATTGCCACCATGTTTTCTTGCATTATGGGTTTTGCCACTAGTGAGTATGTAGATGAAATGACCTTTGCCTACATGACTATTTTTACCCCTGGCCAACCTCCTCCATGCAAATATGACGATGTTGCATTCATTGTTGATAAGATGCATGACCAATTCATGAGATTAGAGAATGAGAGGGTATTTAAATATTCTTCAGTCCTATATCATCTTTTCCTTTTGCTACCAAGCTAATAAATTCCCTTTCTCTGTACAAAATCTTGACACCAAAGGGAACCCTAGGTCAGTCGTCTTCTAGACTTCCATTTTTCATTATTCCCATTCTTCTTCTCATCCTTATACACATTTTATTGATAAATTTGTGAATCTAGTAACTACCATGTTGATAAGAAGTCCCCCTCCTAGAACCAGTGATGATATTAAGAGAATTCTTCAGTTATCCAAGCAATACAAAGTTGGGGACTGGTACTTGTACCATAACCATACTAAGATCAGAATTTATGGGTGTGAGATGCCTCCCTTTAAACTACCTAAATACCTCCCCATGAGATTATTTTCCCTGGAGTACTACAGGCATATGATCAATTCTGATGAAATCCACTTTATGAAAGCTAAGAAGAAATCTCAATTAAGGATAAAGGATCACCTAGGCCCATTTATTTACAACAATAGAAGAGCATGGAAAGAGGCAGAGGAAATCATTGAGAGAATGAGATTGAAAAAGAGTTTCATTAGGCCTTATGATCCTCATAGCTTCATCTATGACAGAAGGCAAAAGCATAAGCTATCCCCCTACATCCATCATAGAATTCTAGAGATAGAACAATATGAAAATCAAAATGAATGGGTGGAGGGAACACTTATAGAACAAGATAGTACACAAGTTGAAGTAGAAAATGTTATGAAAGATTTGGAGAGACAACTTGATCTAGGTTCCTTTGTACAGGTACCTGGAGAATGTTCACAGAGACCAACAAAGTAACATAGTGCACAAACATCAAGACAACTAGATACCTCAGGATAGAGAAAAGATTCAGGATCACAAAGCATTTCTAAGGAGTTGACCCAAACTGTTACAAACATCGGCAACCCTTCAGTATTGCAGACCCCTCTTAATGAGGAGCGAATTCAAAAAAGAAGTAGGAATGACACTAGCTCCTCTATAGTGCCATTGGACTAGGTATATGTAAAGAGACAGAGATTGAATCCTTTGTCTGAGCAGGAATATGAAGAGACAAGAAGTGACACAGTGCAGACAACACTAGCACGGGAGAAACCATCAACCTCTCAAACATAGGAAAGAAGTAGGTAGCCAAGTGTAGAAGTGTCATCACTAAGGACAGCTTCAGAGTAGAGCCAGAATTTGAAACAAAAGTACAACGAGATTAAGGCTAGGAATGAGAAGCTCAAAGCTCAAACCTCTGCCAAATATCTAAAAATGTCTCCTACAAATTAGACAAGGTTGATGTCAGCCTTTGACATTAAAGAGGGAAAGATGTAGATGAGATTTTTGAAGCCAATAGTACAACAACCAAAGTCCATGGCTGATTATTTAAAAATACATTTTGAAGTTACTGCCAGAGACATCCACCCAATTGGTCAGATTGAGCTCCATAAGCAAACGGGTGAGATGGTCTATTCAACATTGACTAGTAAAGCCATCATTGCACATCAGTTGCAGAATTCTCTGAGTAATACTACAACATAGTTACAGTTGGAAAAAGCCTCTTCTCAGGCTAAGGACACCTGGATAAAATAATTGGAAGACCTGGTGATTGAGTTGGGACATGATCCCAAAGATGTTAAAGCAACTAAAAGTTTGATAAAGAAAAAGAATGATGACATTGCTGCACTTAGGAAACAACTCAAACTCCCTCCCCTCATACATCCACAAACTACAAAACTAATTAAGAAAACAAAATGAGGAAGAACTTATAGACTTGATCCTTAAGTTGAATGATCAGTTGAAAGAAATACAGCAAGAACTAGAAAAATATTTACAGTCCAAACAAGGCGAGCCAACCATCATGCCTCAAACTGTAATACCCATAATTTCTACAATAGAGACATATACTATTGCAGCATCTTTGGCACCCAAAATTCCTCCAACAACAACCTTTCTAGTAACAACAACAATAGGTACATCAGAAATAGCAACCACTTCAACAAAGAAAATAGGATTTAATAAAGTCCATGGAGGAAATGAAAATCCAAGAAACTGAAATAAAGAAAATGAAAGAAATGGTTACCAGATTGGAAAAAAAGTGTGAGCTATCACAGATCAATTGCACTAAAGAAGAGAGAGAATAGAAGGATGACTGAAACAATAAAGACATTAAAGAAGGACTTAACATTGGAAAATCCTTTGAGAGATATTGGAGATATTTTATGGACCAATATCATTGATTCCATCAATGATATTTGGTCTTCCATTCATATCATTTTTGAAAAGACTGAGTTAGCTAAACTAGCTACAGAGGCTATACAGAAGACTAGGGAAGAATTGGGAGAGAAACCTAAAGAGGCAACCCAATTGATCAACTTCTTGAAAAGTCAAAACAAGAAAAAGCTGGAACAATGGGATATCGATGATCAAACTGGTACTATCCTTGAAATTTAAAAAGAGTTCTCACTAAAAAGAACTTCATTCTTAACCTGGAAAGAAGATGTCAAAGTATTCAAGAGGACATAGATGATTTTATGTTGAAATATGACATTCTAAGGGATAAAGGGCTTCCAAGCCCACTAGTCATAAATGACAAACTGATGACTCATGATGACTACATTGATAAACTACATAAACAAGCAAGATGTCAAGCCAACTCTTCCACAGTGAAAGAATTACCTACAGGAAAAGTGTTGTATGATGGTTTAGAAAATATTTTCTATATCGAGCATAAAGTTAAGCACTTGTTCACAGTCCAGCCCAATTTTCAAAATACACTAAAGTTGACGAAGTATACATGAAATTGAGCAGGATGAAAATACTAAATGAATAATGGTGGACCAATATGCTCAATATCCTATAATTTACTATGGTAACTCTGAGGTAAATAGAAAATATTTACTGAGGTAAGTCTGGTAAACAGGTAAAGAGTATCAGTAGGGAAAAGTAAGCAAGGATCTAGCACACAACTATTAAAGCAATAGAAAGAGGAAAATTCAAGTTTAAAACTCCAACTCTTCCATGAATAAAGGCACAACAACAATCAGTTTTACACCTGTCTCTATATTTTTGTAAAAGATATTTTGTATTCCCTAGAATAAATCTCATGTAGTTATGAGATATTTTTGATGTAATTTTTATATAAATACTTCTCCATTCAAAGTATTGAGGCTGGATTATATAACATCTCTGTAAAGCTATGCTATCAAGATGAGAAATCTTTTTTACTCAAATTTGGATTTTGATGGAAAAGGAATGAAAGTTTCGAACCAAAGACTGAGTATAACAGATAAAGCTTTAGATGGACTTACTTTTAAATAAGACAGTCGCTTCCCTCACCACACTTCTGAACACATGTATCCAATCCTCAGGCAACCATGCACGACACGACCTCTCCACGGGTCTTCACTTCAGTGCCTTACAGCTCAAGCCTCTTTCGGATTACAGGAACTGTCCTCAGACAGGCGGCCCAGTAGGCTTCGATATTAATAAAAGCAAGAGAATACAAAGCTTATTACAAAGAGTCTTAGACTCAAAACTAGAAACACTCGCAATGCTCAGGATGATCCGAATGATCTCCCAATACTTTCTTATATAGTATTATGTCTACCTATGCTTATCTAAAACTGACGCTAAAAGCAAATAATTGAGGGTCCTGTTGGTATCTTTATCCACTGACGGTGTCTACTCAATTCTTTTCTGTACAAGAGAATCCTGCCACAACATGTGATCAACATTATCACATTGTTGATAGAGATTTTACCAAGTGGGACTTCTTTTTTCCCAAAGATCCTCTTCGGATGGCCTTGGAGATTGTTCGTACTCATCTAACTGTTGTTGATAATACCGATCCATGAGTCGGTTGTATTGTTCATCGATTCCATCATTTGGATCTTGTGCATCTGTCATTTCTTCTTTTTCTTCTTCTCGCATTACTGTTGTCCGACTAGATGTTGCTGATGAAGATTCTCCTTTGTTGAGATTCGTCTTTATCTTGTGTAGGCCCGGTTGCTGTGAGGTATGTGTCGCTTCTTGTTTTTCCCATTTGTTTAAAAATGGAAGAGCACTAACTTCAATGTCAAGAAACGAATCTTTGAAAGCACTTCGGGTTCCAGGTGATTTTTGTATTTCCAGCTCAACTCCATCTAACAGTTTCCACTTAAATATCTGGAACATATTTGTGGAACTTTCAATTGCATGCCGGATCCATAACCGACGATTTTCATTTAATTCAGCTTTATGTTGCCATCCCAATTCAAATATCATTGATGTGCAGATTCTTTTAGAGATCACTAAACTTATGAGGTGGATAACATTATTGTTCCAATTTGGATGTGAAACTGAAATTGTTATTAATGCCTTTTGATTAATTATAAACTTGAGTGCTTTAGGCTGACCCTGCAAATCATCGAGTTTCTTGAGAATCTGCAATTTCTCAACCAATCTTAGGTTTCCAAACTGATGAAACCATTCGGCATGTTGTTTAATCAGCTTTTGGTTGTTACTGGATTCAATATTGCCAATTTTTTCATGACTGAAAACCTGATCAAAAGGATTTGGCTTAATATCATCTCTTATCCTTAAAATATGAAAATCCCAAGGATATGCAAAAGTTTTTAGATATTGCACAGATCTCTGTATGCACTGAGATATTCTAGTCACTGGGATCTTTGTGCATTTTCCTTCTCTGATTTCCCAATCTGCAAAGTTTTCAAAAATCTCATATTGAGGGAAAACATCAGTATTTTCATAATTCTCATCAATCCTTTGGATAAATGCTGATTCCGATTCTTCAAAAATATCTAGAATTTTTAACGAAACCAAATATTTTATCATTTCTTCATGCATGGGTATTTCTTCAAGATCTAAGATCTTAGCTCCTGTGAATAATTGATATGCAAAATCAACTCCTCCTATGATCTGATAATAATTTAAAATCATGAGGGTCCAGATCATCTCTTTAGTGTAAACACTAGACCATAGATCAGTGAGGCTTCTGAAATAAAGCTTGACTTTCATGTTTGGTAAAGAAAATATTTTTACCAAGTTGTCATCTAAGCCCAAGCAGATACCCAAGTTCTTTGACTGCCATGCTTGGCACTTACGAATCCACATATTTCTTTTGAGCCTTAATCCCACCACCTTTTTTATTTCGTCTGTTAACCAACTAGCATGGTTTTCTAAAATTCTGAATCTATCTACAAAGGTTGCAAAACTATCATTTTCTGGTTTTTTACCTGGAATATTGAAAACTGAATATGTACATGTTATATACATTTTGTTCATGTCTCTTGTCAAGGAATCTGTCAGGAAGCTTGAGTTACCTGGGATCCACTCAACTTCAAAATCGAACTGCTGAAACCAGATCTGCCAAGCTAATATTCTGCCTTTAGCAATTTGCCTTGAAATTTTGGCAGATAAAAAGTATTTGAAGTTTCTGGAATCGGTCCTAACCAAAAACTTTACAGGTGTAAGATATACCTCAAATCTTTGTATCCCGTTGAAGATGGCTAATGTTTCTTTTTCAGCAATGAAGTAATTCTTCTAACTCGATGTGAATTCTCCAGAAGCATATCCACAAAGATTCTCTTCAAGTTTACCTTCACTATTTTTTCTTTGTTCTAATAATACAGCA
Source organism: Pinus taeda (assembly GCA_000404065.3). Lineage (NCBI taxonomy): Eukaryota > Viridiplantae > Streptophyta > Pinopsida > Pinales > Pinaceae > Pinus > Pinus taeda. The sequence goes on along the minus strand of APFE030187251.1, from coordinate 19,002 downwards.
GCCCAAAAATCTATAGAAGCATCTGTCTGCAGAATAAGAAAACCATCACCTGGTGGTTGAAGCTTTGGTAGATGTTGACATTCCTCTTTCAAGCTTTTAACGGCTTCAGTTGCTTCTTGTGACCAACCTTGCTTTTCATGTTTTCTGATAGGTGTTGTCTTCTCTGACAAATGTGGAATATATTTATGAAGATAATTCAAGACTCCCAAAAATCTTTGAATGGTCTTGGTATCCTTCAATTCATCAGGAAACTAAGTCAATTTGGTTAAAACATGAGGTTGCATTTGGATTGCTCCATTAGCAAAATTAATTCCCAGAAAATCAATATTTTCTTGAAACATAGAAATTTTTCTTTTTGACAAGACTATTCCATGCTGCTAAACTTCTTTTAAGAAAATTTCTAAATGCTCTAGATGAGTATGTATATCTGGGCTATGTACAAGAATATCATCTATATATGTAACAATAAAATCATATTTAGCAAAAATATAGTCCATTCTTCTTTGGAAGAATGCGGGGGTGTTTTTAAGACCAAATGGTACCACTTTCCACTGATAAAATCCTGCTGGGCAAATGAAAGAGGTTTTATGCCGATCCTCTGGCTGGATCTGAATCTGATAATATCCTGATTTCATATCAAACTTACTAAACACCTTGCTGTGTTGAATCTTCTGCATGATTGTCTCAGGCCTTGGTAATGGATAATTAAAACTTTGAGTAATAGCATTAAGAGGTTTATAATTGATTACCATCCTTGGCTTACCTCTTATTATTTTAGAATGATTCCTTACCAGAAATGTTGAGCAAGAATAATGAGATTCGCTCGGCTCAATAAGATGCATTTGTAGCAGTTCTTTTATCTGATTTTTTATCTCCTGCTCATCTGCTGGGGTACAGGGAATCATCTTACCTTTGACTCCATCATCATGCAAAGTGACGATTTCTTGCATCGGGCTCTCTGTTACCCAAAATTGCTGTGGGTTTTCAAAGAAACTCTTCAAAATTCTTTTGTAAATATCACTTTGTTCTGTTGACCAGTTGGGATCTATACATGCCAATTGTTTTGTCTTCGATTCTGCTCTTTGTTCATAAAAGTGTAATACTTCTTGCCAATCATCAGAATCTTGTTTTCGCTTTCTAGTTCCTATTCTTTTTTGGCTATTTTCTTTCCTAGCTTCAAAGTTTGCAATAAACAGTCTAGGAACAACAATAGCTTTCTTTTTTAGATTAATAACCAGCTTATCTTGACTGATTGAACTGGAAGAACGGAATTTATAAATGGCATTCCCAACATAAGACTTGCTGAGGGATCAAAATGCTGAATTGCAGAAATCTTAACAATACTCCCTCCCACTTTTAAAGAGATATTATCAACATAATGTGTCAGATTCACTGGTCCTCCTATGGTTTCTGAAACCAAAATATTTTTGAGCGGTTTCCACAGAGACTTAAATAAAGACGGTCTAGCCAAATTATTTGATCCACCGTTATCAACAAAAGCATCAACAGAAATCCATTCATTTTTTACTTGAACCTGAACTGGGATATAAATTAGGCTATTTGTTTGGAAAATCTTTTTTAACAACCCATTTTCTTCAATTCGCTTAATTTTTGTTTGTGGAAGACTTGTGGAAACAGTTGTTTTCTTTTCAAATGGACAAAAAGCATTTATCTGGGGAAATGGTGAAGCAAGCTGCTTACCTTGTTTAACAGATAATGAAACAGTGCTTACAGACTCATCGTCTGAATCATATGATGTTTCACTGGTAACTTCATAGTCTGTGCTGCTTTCTGCTTCACTGTAATTCTTTTCTTCTGACCAATCCTCGTCTGAACATGACTGACATACATTCATTTTCTGTACAGTGTCTTCTTCTTCTTCAGCTTCTGCATCTGATATTTCAGTTAAAATATATACATCAGAAACATCATCATCTGAATTTACAATTGACCAATCATCCTGGAATTCGTTAATGTCTATACAAGCTTTTAGAGCACTGGATGACTTTTGTGGACACTTCCTTGCAAAATGTCCTTCCTTTTTGCAAATGAAACAACAATTGCTGTTTCTTGGATTTCTTCTTTTCTTCAAAAATTTATATTTCCTGAATGGCCTTCTTGGATTAGAGACTCTCTTAGGTTTGTATTTGCCATACCTTTTTGATTTTCTCTTTGACTTAAAAGGTGTCCATGGCAATACTGCTTGACAAACATTGGAGCTTGGAGTAAGATCATGAGCTTTCTTCTGCCAACATAAATATTTAACTTTTTCTGAAACACGAAACAGAAGATCAACCCAATATATCTGCTGTAATGTTTTGTATTGCAACTCTATATCTTTCATCATGAGGTCTCCTAAATTGTCGGGTAGTTTTGACAGGTGTGAGATTTTCTGAGCCACATCATTAGGGAGATTTTCTTTAAAAACCTTAGCCATGAAATCTTTACTGAATTGATCTAAATATTTGAGATCTTTTAATTCCATTCTGCTAAGATCAGTTAGAAGCTGCTTTCTTTCATCTATCGGTTCTGGAACGAACTGTGTTTTGAGTAACACCTCTAGAGTGGCTAAACCTGATTCCATGACGACTATTCTTTCTTCTAGAGATGGTCCCATCCACCAATCATAGACCATTCCTCCCATTCTTTTCTCTGCTAAAAGCATAATAGATATATTATCTAATTTTTTTGTAACCTGCATCTGATATAGGGCTCCTATCCAGATTCTAATGGATTCCCCTTGGTTAGAAGAATTATCTAAATCTAGAATGTAGCCACTGGAATTTGCTGCTGACAAGTCTTCTTCAACTCTGGGATATTTAGCAACTTCTCTAAATACATGTGCCTTATTCTGGTTACGTATAGATGGCAAAATAAAAGATGGAAATTTAGAGGCAGCTTATGACAAAGTCATTACTTCTTTCTTTGATTCAAAATGTTTATGTGCTTTGAATGTCTTAGATTCACTGGTTAATTTCCTAGTATCTTTAGAAGTACCTTCATCTGTAGAAGTTTTTTCTTCTGATTTCTCTTCACTTTCTTCCTCTAAATCCCAATGATTAGGGACAGACATATCTCTATGAAATTTTGGAATTTCTCTGGCCTTTTTCTTTTGTTTTCTTCTTTCCCTTTCTTCTTTTTCTTGCTTCTCTCTTTGTTGTTCATCATATAACAACTTAAGATTGGCATTGATAAGTTCAGCTTGTTCACCTAGATCATCTAGAACATCTTCGGCATAAGAACACCAAGTGGTCAGATAATTTCCTATATGATGTACTTGATCCATATCACTTGTATTCTGTGAATTATGTTCTAGTAATGGGGCACAATCAGCTCTAGTAGGTGGTTGTTTATAAAGGGATGAAGTGGTACAGAACTTTGTTTTTGGTGGCCATTTTCCTCCTTTCACATATCTCCTAGATGCATACTGGAATTCTTCTGTGGGTGGAAAATTATGTACATATGTTCTAAATATATTATTTATAGCTAGAAACGGCTTTTCTTCTGGTATGTACAATTGAGTATCAGACAGTGGAGTCAGTGGAGTAGAAGTACTAGGCTCTTCTGGTATAGAAATCTGGCGATAGAAAGACCTTCTTCCACTGGTAAGGACTAGTTCACTTTGGGCTGGTAACACATGTTTTTCTGACAAAGCAATGGGTCTTGGTATTGATGATTGACTAGGCAAGATTTTCACAGAGTTATCTGTTACATACATTCTCTTGACCAATTTATTTGAACTATCTGCAACTAGAGATTTATATTGTATATACCAATCACTAGGAAAGGCTTCTTTATCATAATGAACTCCTTCAATTTGTGCATTACCTACACCTAATGCAACACAATCTTTTAATACTGGCTGTTTTAGCTTTGGATGCACTATATTTGTCAATTGAAATGAAGTCTGGATGATTACTGACAAATACTCACTATCATCAACCATTGAGAGACCTTGAACTCCTATCAATGTTTTCCAGCAATCTTTGAGATGCACATCTGTTAAACTGATTGCATAGTCAGGAAAGATTGTTCCATATTGACATCCCGAAGAAAGATTTCCTTAGATTGTACCTATTTGGGCATGCTCATATATTTTATGTCTCGTATCAAAGAGTTCTATTATACAGGGAGTGTTCAAACCTCTACGAACCAACGGGGCTAACCCTATCCTTATTCCTCCAAAATGTAAATAAAAGAATCTTTTCTCTGCATGATATTTTTTGAACTTCTTAATTTCTTCATCAGAGAACAAATTCAGATGTATAATTTGAACAGATGGACCTTTAATTCTGACTTTCAGCTCAACTTCTTTGAAATAGGCCTTCTTTGTCAATTTGAACATTACAGGGACCGGGTAGATTTCTTTTGTGTTTAAAGCAGGGGGATTCCAGTTCTGTGGATCTTCTACCTTTTCATGTTCTGCTAGATCTATTTCATGGGATCTATTTTCTACCTCAGAGATGGAAGTTTTATCTATAGTAGAAAAGGATCTCAAGAATTTCGCCATATTGAATTGAACTAATTCTATTCCAGAGATTGACTGAAGTAGCATTTATTTACTCAGTATTCGTAAAACGAAATACCTTTCGAAGGCTACCTGGCTAACTTCAGGCTCTGTCTATAGAATTCTAACTAATAGAATCAGGGTATGGCTCTAAACATTTCATCATATTTTCATGAAGAGTAACGCAAATAAGTATTCTATCCTTGTGATTTTATGTTCTTTCTATATGTTTCAATGTTTCATGCATCTCAAGTATAAATGGTAAAATAGTCAAAGTATATCAAAATTAGCTTTATTGCTCTCTGCTATCAACAGTGTACCATTTATATGTTTTCTTATAAACTATTTTGATAAAGGAATTCTTAATTACTCCTCTATCCCTGTAGTTTTTCTCTAATAAGTCCCTGGTATAGGATTCTTAATTTCCCTATGCTAGTTGACCTATCTTCCTTTCCTCTTTCTAATCCTAACTTGAGGATTCTTCATTGCCCTCTAGTTTTGAGTAGAAATATCACCCATTCAATTCCCAAAGTTTGTTTTTACTCTGTTATCCTACCTGTTGAACTCATACCTTAGCAATTTGACTTAATCCAGTGAATTATCCCTTATTGACTCTATAGCCCAATGGCCTAAAAGCATAGTTTTCCCATTTTTTTGGAACTCCACCATTCTCAAACAAAACAACCTCCTTAAACATTAATACTAGCCTAAAATATTATCAAACATAGATAAATCATAAAGAGAGAGCCCTCTCTGGACTTAGGTGGGCTAGCACCCAAGTCTAAAAGTTGGTTTGTAGCTACCTTGGATCCTTTCCTTCTTTAAATAACTTCTAAGGAAAATCTGAGTGATAACGCAACCTTCTTCCCACCATGGGAAGAACTGGATTCGAGAAGAGAAACCTTCTCCTTCCCCTTCTTCACCTTACTTGCTAAGGCACAGTTCTCTTCAACCTCCATAGATGAAGAACCATCTCTGGTGCTACATTTGATCTACTCCTACATCAAATACGACAATAGTAATTCCCAATCTGGTTGTTTCTCCCTTCCATTAACCAAGTCCTGGTAGTTGTGCCAGCTCTTAGGAAGGCCAATGAGTGCTATACTCACCATGCCATCATCATATGTCACAACCCCTACAGTTGCGAGCTCATCCCTACATGAGGTGAGCTTGTTCAAATACATAGAAATTCTCTCATCCTTTTCACACTTGATCTTTCGAAGTTTGTCCTTCAGTGCCAACTTCCTTTGATCACTGCTATTCTGATAAAGATCTTTCAATGTCTTCCACATTGAAAACAAAATCTCCTTCCCATGGAGGCTCAAAAATATGTGATCTCGATCTCCCTCCAGGATGATTCTCCTAGCTCTAGCCACACACTTCCTCCATTCTGCCAACTCTTGGGCACTAGATCCTGAGGGCTTGCGGACTTCTTGATCAATGAAATCCTTCACCATGTTATCCTCTAATACTATCTCCATGCATTCCTTCCAGGCTATATACTTTGAGCTACCATCCAGTGCATACTCAAGCCTCAAACCATAGAACGCCATTGGTGAAATCTGAAATGTGATAAGGACTCGATATCTATATCTAGAAACCACAAAATTCTTCCTTCTTGTATATTGTTCTTCCTTGATCAACTGTGCTTTGATACCATGTAGAATTTTCTCTACAAATCAGCTAGCTCACTGATATCATGTAGAAATTTCACCTACAAATCAAACTAATATATGCAATCTACTAAAGCATAATACTAGAATTTATCCAAGAAAAGAAGAATTTATCCAGGAAAAGAGCCAGCCTAAAACCCCATCTTTGTATTATCAATCAAGTGGAAATCCTCAACAACATACAAAAAGAATCAACTCAAAATATATCCTTCTCCCTCTGTACTCTAATGATGTCTCTCATGGACTATTTAGGCCTATATATATAGGCTCCACAAGTCCTCCAAGCTCCTATTTCATTGTGCAGTTTTGATTGGGGTCCAATGTCATAATATGTGTGAATTAGCCACATCATACCTGCTATAACCTTAGGTCCAACTACGCAATCCATAAGGAAAAATATTCCTTCTACATGCAAGGAATATTCGCAAGGAATATCCTAGCAACTAATAGTACACTGTCCTTGTTAGCTGGATAAATTGATCTTGCAGACAAGGCCAATCTCCCTAGTATCAACAGATATCTAGCAACAAGAAGGACAGGCAAATCTACCTTTCTCTAAACATATTGTGATTCATTAATAAAAACTAAAGAGGTATTTAGGCCCTACCTTAAGTCCAACGCTAGTTTTTGGTAGTCATGCTCCAACCGTCTGAAAGAGTTTCCTTTTAAGAACCTTCAATTACAAATAAGCAAACATCAAATAACACCTGCATAGCTAATATAATAAATCATGTTCATCCTGGTGATCAAGGAATCCATGAAATAAACCATAAAGCACAGCTTATTCAGAAAAGTAACTTTGATTGTATTAACTTTGAAGAACTTTACAACCTTTGGTGCCTTGATGCTGTACAAGCTCTTCCCATGGTCCAAACAGGAATCTCCTCTACTTTGACAAGCCTCACTCTCTTCCAAATGAGATCAAAAAGGTATGTAATACCTCCTCTCAAAAGCTCAATTAGGAAGACTAAGTTCCAGCAGCATTTCACCTCAAAAATATTTAGCTTTCAACCTCCTCAGTAACCAGCCCAATGCTTCATTTTATAGTGCAAAGGAAGGAGGTTACAGGTCCACCATTGAAGGGATAGAGTCCTCCTTCAAATGGATAAGCTCCTCACATCAAGGGGTTAGCTCCTTAAGGTATGGGATGCATGATCCTTTAAAGAGTGAGCTTGCCACCTCAAGATTCCTTCTAGAAGCTTCCAGAAATGACTCAAAGTGATTTTTTAAGAATGTATTTGCATATTTTTGACTATTACAGGAGTCCACACCCATTACACAGAGACAGAGTGGTCAGTTGCGCAGGGGACATGACCATTAGGTGCGAGACCGCAGGTAATGCTAAGAGAAAGTGCAGAACCAGAGTTTTAGAGATTTTTAAGGTCTTTCTCTTATTTTAAAGGCTTGACATGAAGAACTAAGGTTTAAGACTTGCAAAGGAGGAAAGTATGAGTGGTGATAGACTCACACAGATTGAAGAATATCATAGTGACAATTTTTGTGCAACAGATTTCCCCCTAAAGTGCGAAGTCTGTAATAGATGAGGATAGTTTTTGTCATCTATGAAGAGTGAAGTACTTTATCATTTCAAGGATCTTCCTATGGACACTATGGTCGGAACCTATAAAAACATTTAATGAAAATATATATATATATATATAATATATATATATATATATATATATATATATATATATATGAAAACATCATCGCTTAGGTAGGCATTCCCATACTCAAATCAAATCTGACTAGAAAACTATTTAAACTACTCTGATACAGGAATGATTTTGTAATACATCACAAGTATAGACATATGTAGACACAGTATGGGTGCATCCATCTTTTTATGAATAGTCCACTGTATATTGAATAAAAAAATTCCTCACAGCCTGGATGGTGGAAACTAGATCCAGGGTCTTCATTTCTACTTCCCAAACTAGTACGATTCTATCCATGTGAATGAATGTGTCGAAGTCGAACATGGTAGAAACCACTTGATTACCAATCAATGATGTGAACTATTAACAAGTTTGATAGAAACCACCAGTAATGTTAATGGCCCTCAAAATACTCAGTACAATCCATGAAATGTGAATAAATGAGTTGATGTCGAACACGTCACAGAATCCTTTGATCGAAAGTCAATGATACAACCCATCGTCAAAGGCGAGAAACTTGCGATTAAGGCATGCAGATTCCAAGGTATTGACGATTTCTAAATCATCTTTCTAGATAATGAGTTGGAGTTGATAAAAAGTGATCCGTTGTAGGCAAGCCACAACACGAAATCATAGATCAAGTTTTGAAGAAATATATTTGGCAAGGACTAACGCAGGGATGGTCAAGATGGATGACAAATATTTTGCAAATGAATGGTTTATTTGAACTGACCTCTTGAACATGTAACAACATTGTAGATGGTTTGGTGACAATTGACCCAAAGCTAATACCCAGAAACCGGCTGAAGACTTTCATTATGGTTTGATTAACTATTAGGCAAAGGATTTCCCAACCTAGGTAAACAAAAAGTGTCGTGTTCAAGAGTCATTAACTCCTTTTCTAAACACAAAGTATAACAAACAGGTTTATTTTTCTCTTTTTCCCCCACCATTTCTGGAAAGTACTTCTTTATTTTTGACAAGATTGAGGAGGATAACATTTTCTTGATTATAAGCTCATCCTTCTTATGAGTCCAACTTAGTTTAAAATTCGAACCCTAAGAAGAAGTGGTCCGTTCCTGTTTAAAATTGAACAGGTCCTTTACTGTTGAATTTTAACGAGTCCAGTATAGGAAAAACTCGGTGTTTTTCAATTTTAGGGAGTCAGAAGAAAAACTTAAGAAAACTCCATGGTTGTCCTTTTTCATAAATTTGTGTCCCCCAAGCCCAAAAAAGTATAAAATGATACTTGAGAGAACTGCTTGACCATTACGATCAAGGAGTACTTTTCATAATTAGTGCCTTCGATCAGAAAAAGCAAAAAAGCGATTGAAAACACATCGTTTTATAACCACTATCGAACTTTAAATGACAAAAATCCGGGAATCTTTTCATGTTTATACAGTAAGAAAAGAGTTATAAGTGGACCATCCTTTTAATTCCATTTTAACGAATTTAAAAACAAAAAATCGACAATCTTTTCATATTTTACGAGTCTAGAAAAGTGAAAAAGTATGCTCTTTATTAAAAATGATCAATTCTTTCTAAAAATCCAATATTCTGCACAAAATCTCAAAACATTACTCATACCTGTTTAAAATAAATAAAAATGCATCAAAAGTTACATTTTTAAAGTGAAAAATAAACAAATTAAAAATTCATTTATTCAAAAAAGCTTATAAAAAGGGCTTTTGTAAATTCATTTTCACTGTTTGACTTCAAAGTGAAAAGTAAGAGTTTTTGGTAAGAAACTTCGTGGGAAGATTGCAGAAAATCCAACTGTTGGAATCGAAAACCGTCAACTCCAGGTAATCCACATCATCCCTATCTTGCATTTCAACCATTTAGTTTTCATTTTAGGGTTTAAAAATTGATTTTTAAAGGAATTTTTTTTTTTTAAAAACCCACTCGTGGGGGTCCGCAGGTGCAACATGCGGCCCCTGTGGACCTTGACTTTTTCGTACAAAGAAAAAAGTCGGGGTCCTGCACCTGATCTTAAGGACGAGTGTGGAACTACGTACTATCCCTAACTAGTAGGTGCGGACCCCCCGAAATAAGTTTTAAAATGTCAAATTTTTCCATTTTCACCTGAAACTTTTGAACTAAAATATTCTAATATGCATTTTTTGCAATGTAGGATATACAAAATGCTCATTTGGAGGGAACGGGAGCATGAAGATGTGAATCTTTCCGCATTAATTCATCCACCTACAATACGGGCATTAAAAACATGCGGACTATTTAAATTTTGGGTGATACCTGGTGTTAGCACTTGGAATTCACCTAGGCTGAGATAGACAAACTCTCAAGGCTACATCAAACCATTTCACCTCGTAGCTAGCCCTACGAGGTATGAGAAGGCTCTCTCGGGTCAGATTCGGTAGATCTTTCAATATGATAAGCTGACCAATTAGGATCAAAGATATTAGGCTAGTAAATTGATAAGGGGGGTTGATTTAAAGATTTTTGGGTTTTTGGTGGCCATTGGAGGGAGTGCAATTCAGGGTGCGGGGATTGAGCACAGTTT
>APFE030187247.1:62355-74848 GCA_000404065.3 Pinus taeda | reverse complement strand
ATTAATTAAAACAACATCATTATGATAAATTATTTTATTAAATAAAATATAATAAAAAACTTATTACATGAACTTACACCGATATATTAGAAAGAATAAGTGAGGAACAAGTGGTCCACAATTTCTTTTCTACCTTTACATTGAATATGTTAAAATATAGACAAGAATGGAGCAGTCGCAAGCAAGAAAAAATATGGCTGATAACTATTTATGCCCTCTTAAACACATTATATTGATCTCATAATATGAATTTATAGTACATCAATTTTGACCATTTTGGATCTAGATCTCACTGACATCGCATCAGAGGATAATGCCAACACCTCATGAAAGATAAGGTTTACACTCATGACAATCATGGTCTTAAACTTTGTGATTGTCTAGACACTCAAAGTATAACACAATTGAGCTAACCCTTGGGGCATTTTAAAGTTGAAGGACATGGGGATAGACTTTGATCCACTTTATGTGGGATGGGTGACAAGATAATTTAATTAATTAACTAGCTTAATCATTTTGAAAACATGGGGGTGTGCTTTGATTCACTTATTTGTGCATGCATTACAATATCATTAATATAATCTATTTGAGTGTTGGCTCCAAAAAAAAACCCTCACATGAATTCAACCTCACTTAATGGTGAAAACTCCTCATTCACCTTAACCATTATTATTATCCATTTTTTAAAATAATGTATTTGAAACCATTTACTTGACTAAAATAAAATAATAACAAAAAGAAACACCATGTTCACTTTTATCAATTCTTTGATTTATGTAGTATCTACACAGTTTTTTTCTTTATAATTTATAATTTTAGAGGAATTGATAACTGAGCCAGTTTTGTACTTGCATGTACTCGTGTGGTATGGGGTTGATTTGCTACCGCTATAACCCCTAGGTGCCTGGGTATGTAATTTCCGCAAGCATGAGTAAGTTGAGGATTTAAACCTTGAACCTTTTCATACAAAGCACCTCATTTTCATGGCGCTTGCCAATTAAATTGTGCCCCAAAAGCCCAATTTGTTTTTAGTTATTGTGATAATTATATCTACGACTTTTTTTCTTTACATTTTGTTTTTGTTATTTAATAATAATATTTTAAAACAAAAACTTATCATTTAAAAATGATAATTTAACAAAATTATATTATGGAAAATCATATTTTTATAAAATATTTTAGTATGTCAATCTCATAGTATAACTGGATTTTATTAAGGGAAAAAATGAGTTACATATTTCTATCATTTTGCCGATTTTTCTAGCTCCAAAAGAGAAACTAACAAGAGTCAACATTTCCCCGAATACATATTTGGGGAATCATCCCATGTACATTTGAAAACTTCATCTGTCAAAAAACAAAATAATGTGCAAAAACCATCCAAGAAGTTTAGGAAGATGAGCAACAAACATGTCAACAATATAAGTTCTGAGAAATAAAAGAGCAGTGAACCAACTATGGAAGGGAAATTCTCCCCTCCTCCCTGAAAACCCCATTAGAATTATATGTATAATACATATAACCTTCATCATCCTGCAATCTTTTTTTGACAGGGAGTCTGCCATCCGGTTCGATTCCCGATATATATGCAGAATGTCAAAACTTTGAAAAGTCTTAATGAGGCCATTTGTACATACCTGCCAGCCCCTGAGCTCTGGGGGATCGAAAGTTGTTTTTCCTGAAATGCCATCTATTATAGTCTTAGAGTCTCCATAAACATGGATGTGTTGGATCTAGCTATCATTTTCAAAACAAAGGAGACCCCAAAGAGACACCATCTCAGCTCTATAGTTTGTGCCTAATCCCCCAAACCAATGTAGCTTATAATGAGAATTACCATTGATGAGTAACCAAGCTCTACAACCACATCTTCCCCGTTGTGTCACCCATCGAAAAAACTCGTCGGCTATATTATCTAAGGACGCATATATCTCCCCGACAGGCCATTAGTATTTTCCTTCTGTGGTTCCATATAATCGAGCCAAGCCAAAACTTTAGAGCATGTCATGTAAGCACTATGAGGGATTCCTCGAAAGATGAGATGATTTTGGGTCTTCTAGATCTGCCAAATTGCAAACAGTGGTATGAGTTTTTGTATGCTTTGTCCTTCCAATCCCCATCACAAACATTGCTTAATAGAAGTCAAATTCCTATCATAAATTTTGAAGATAGATAGTGTCATCGACCAAACCTAAAGTGCGACGTTGCAGGATAGGAATAGATGCACAACAATTTTAGTATCAACACCACATAATGGACAACACCCTGGGCCCTGAAAGCAATGTTTACACAAATTATCCCATGTTAATATCTTGTTCTTCCACACCAACCAATAGAACAAAATAATTTTCAAAGGGGGTGCATTTTCCATATAGCAATAAACCATGACGATGTAGTAGTATCATGTGTAAGTTTCATAAGATGTTTGTAATTCTTTGCTACCACCACAACACCTTTGTGAAGAGGCCCATCCCATGAAAGGGAGTCACCATTGTCATTTGTAAAAAGATCGACACATTTTAGTGTTGTAACATAATTATTAAAATCTATAGGTCTATGCCCAGTCAATTTGATATGTGCCACCCCTTTCCATGTCGAATGGACTCCATTCCAGCAGTTGATAACCTGATCCGAGAAAATAATGCCTCTTTGGGGAAGTGCCTCATGGAAATTGTATAGGAGCCCTGAACGCCAGTAATCCTGTCCTGCCTGATAATCAACAAATTTCCTTTTCCAAATGTCCATTTCACCCAATGCAGGAACCATACCTTGATCTTTTGGAAGCTCGTCCAAATGTATGATCCTCTCTTAATATCGATCTCTTCCATATTGATCCAATGTATGTTAGGCCTTTGCTTCTGATATTTTACATAAATGATCTACCCCCAAATTCCCCCACCGAAAAGAGCCCGCCAGAGAGACTTCATTAACAGGGACTAGCCACATACTTGGGTGTTAAATATCCCCTAGCCACCGAGTTCCTTAGGTCTAGAGATATAACTCTAGGCGGTTAGATGATATTTTCATTCCTTACCAACACCAAACCACATGAAACATGCTAGACGGGAACGTATTTGAGAATTTATATGAACGAGTATAGCAAAAAGGTGAATCCAATAAATCACCAGTTGTTGAAGGACAGATTGTCTCAAGGTAAATATCCCACCTAATGAGATCCAATGATTTGTGCAAACCATAAGCTTCTTATCAAATTTTGAGAGAAGCCATGCTCAGTCCTCCAAATGGTAGCTTGTCAACTTAAGTTGAAATCCCAAGTAGGAAAATCCATCCTATAGGTGCTTCATGCCCACCCTAAATAACTCTGTAATGTAATTTATAACAAATTGATTTTCATTTGAGTAAATAAGAAAATATTTATCTCCATTTGTAGTCAGACGCAAAGCCTCTCCAAAATGGTGAAGTATATAGTGAAGTGCCTCCCACTGAGCCCTAACCATCAACCCAAAAGTAAGGATATCATCAACGAATAAAATATGTGATATACTAACATGTGGCACCATTAGTAGTCCCTTGATTGTCCCCAAAACCTTTTTCGAGTTTATCTTCCTGTTGATGTCGTCCATAACAAGAATGAAGAACAACGAGGATAATGAACATCCCTCCTGGAGGCCCCTGCCTGCTCAAAAAAATCAGTGGGAAATCCATTAATCAGGACAATGAGCCAAACATTTGTGACACATGCCATGATCCATTCCACATTTTGAATCTCAAGCCTAATCTTCAGCAAAATGATCCTGAGAAAATTATAGCCCATGCAATTGTATGCTCTCTGCAAATCTATCTTCATCACCACCGCTTCCAGTTTTTGGTTTGGATGGAGTGGATGCACTCTTGAGAAATGGAAATTGCATCATGTATAGATCTATTGTGGAGAAAACCAAATTGTTCCTTGGATATATGAACAAAGGGAGTGCCTTTGATCCATTCAACAATCACCTTCTAAATAAGTTTGTATATGATATTGCACAAAAAGATCGCCCTGAAGTCTGAAAAGGTGTCCGGAGAGGTGACCCTCAGGATGAGGGAAATTGAGGTAGATTTAATAGAGTCGGAAATGAACCACCTATTCGGGGATTCCTCAACCATATCTAACAATTCTCATTCCATAAGCTCAAAAAAAGGAAGAAATATTTCCATAGTCCAACCATCAAGTCTTGGGCATTTCTCCTTGGAAAAATATTTCAAGACTGAATGAATTTCCTCAAAGGAAATCGGTCTATAGAGCGCATCATTTGCTTCCTGATTAAACATCCTTGGGTATTCCTCAACTCCCCATAGTTGGTTTCAATGAGGGCCTCACTTCTAGCTGAGAAGAGGTTCTGAAAAAATTTGACAGCCTCTTTTTGGATCTCCATGTTAGAAAATATATAGTTCTCATCTGCTCCCTTAATGCCCCATATAGCATTGATAGTTCTCCGATGGTTGGCGAATCAGTGAAAAAATTTGGTATTGCGATCCCCCGCACCGATCCAAATTGCTTTACTTTTTAGTCTCTATGTGTTTTCTTGTATCAACAAAATGTGCTTTCTCCTATCTTCCAAGAGCTTCAATCTTTCTAAAGTGTGCAGGAAGGGTGGTACCATTGAGAGACTCTCACCAATTATTTTAATTTCATTAACTAGAGCTTTCAATTCCATGTATAGCCGAGCCTTCTTCTCCCGCTCCCAAAAACGAACTTGGCTCTTTAGGGAACTTAATTTCGCAGAAATGTTATCCATGGATGATTAGCTGGGGCTCATTCCAAAGGAATTCCAGAAATCAAAGACCAATTTATTAAAATCCTCATCCTCTAGCCAGATCCTGTTGAATTTGAAAGGAATACCCCTCCGAACTGATTCCACTCTCCATTGCAGAATAATTGGATAATGATCTGAGATGTATATCTTCTCAACCCTCGATCTTATATTTCCCAGAACTTCGAACAGGTTTTGATGTACTATAAATCAATCAAGTCACTTCCCAATAAATTCACCACCACTTCTGTCATTATGCCACATAGGCTCTAGAGGAACAAGGCAAATCTCCACCAAATGGTTATCCTCAAAGAGAGTTTTGAGGCAATCTGAGAGAGGGGTGCCATGACCCTTCGACCCCCAATACTCATTCCTAGATAATATCACATTATAATCACCTGCAATAATCAATCATCTAATTTTAAGGAGATTCCAAGATTCCATTTGATCCCAAAAACATTGTCTATCTTCATATGGGGCATATATGTTCCATATATGGATCTTCTCACTCAAACCTCGGATATGTCCAGAGAGTAAGATACCCACAAAAAACTTATGAGCCTTCCAATATGCCTAATAAGGGTCCCAGAGAGCCATGAAACCCCTGGACAAACCACAGGAGTCGATAGCAACCATGCACTAGTGAGGAAAGACCAATCTAAGATATGCTAAGGATCTCATCGAATCTACCATAGTTTCCTAAATGAGGACAATAGAAGGCTAGATAGAAAGGATGAAGTGGCACAATGACAACCTTTTAGCGGCGTCCCCCAAGCCATGCATATTAAAAGATAAAATGGACATCGTGGCCCTATCGCATAAGGCACACATGCTCTAAGGGCCCAAAAGAAGAGGATTCGAGAATAGGTACATCAAACAAACCAGCTGAATCATGAAATAGATGTTTTCTAGACAATTTCCCCTTGAAGTGTCTACTACAATCTCACACTATAATTTAGCCAAACGTAAATCTACATTGTTTAGACTTTACAATATCTAGGTACTTTTAACATATCCCATTACACTTTACATCCATCAGATCTTAAAACTAAGAAAGCTAATGAAAATTTCAAACTGTGATCTCCAAATTCACACGTTATAGCTCTTTGATAAATCCACCAAGTAGGCTTCTCTAGGGAGAAGGCTTAGTCTTTCTTTTGACCATACATTGGCATGTTGTTCTTTTACCATGCATTGGCTTGTTATTCAATTCACATTTTGGCTTAGTCTTTCTTTTGACCATACATTGGCATGTTGTTCTTTTACAATGCATTGGCTTGTTATTCAATTCCCTAAAAATGTGAATAATAGAAAAAAAATTGAATTTTGAAATTAGATTTTGTAAATTTAAATTATAAATTTGTTGCTTACTTTAGAAATCCCGAAAGACTTGCAAAGCTCTCAAGCCATAAGCTTTTTTGATAAAATTTTCAATGCTATTAATTTGGTGAGGCTACAATTTACCTTCAAAGTAAAATAATAAGAATACAAAATAATTCTTAGTCCACAAAGTTATTCAAGCCGAGACACACTCTCATCAAATAATCCCCAATCACAACATGTCCGTGAGCTGTTGAGACATCTAAAGAAAAGGATCCTCCTTTACAAAATTGAAAAAAGCCATAACTTGTGAGATGATTGAAAAGTTGAAACTTCTTTATTAGCCAATAATGTATAATTATGAAACAACCAAATACCTAACAAAACAAAAGCTATAAAAAGTTTTAATTTTTTCTATGGAAGAATCGTTGAAGACAAAGTGTAACACATCATTATGTTACAGGTTCCTTTGGTCAAACCATTTGTTAATGGCATGCCAAACTCGCTGGATAAAAGGATGAATCAATTCCTTGGCCCTTTTATGGGTATGCAAAATGTTGGTCCGAATATAAGATGTATTTTTTTCATTAAAAGATGCGTTAATTTAAATGGTGATTAATTTATTAATAATGTGAATGTCATGTTATGAATCATGTTTAATTGGTAATTATTAGTTAGTGTAATATGGATAGATGAAAATGTTTAAGTTATAGTTATTAGTTACTTTAGCATTAATCAATGTAAATTATAATGTTTAATTTGGAAAAACAAATATTTATCTTTCATATTATTAAAGAAATTATTATTCAAATATTTGATTGGACCATAACTTTAATGTTTTATTGCAAATTTTATTTTTCCTTAGAAAAATCGTAACTTTTCATTAATTATAAGAAGTTACATAAGTAGATGCACATAGTGCATTCCCAAGCCTAACCACTCAAAAAGCTGGTGCCAATAAATTAACGAACAAAAACTAAAAACTAAAAGATACAAAATAAATTGGGGCTAAGCATAAAATCTTAGTCACTTTTTTCTCCCTTTCTACATTTTGCCATCCTCCTTGATTAAGAGTGGTTGTCTGCCTTGGATGTTCCTTATCGGAGTCTAAACTCCCAGATGTAGAAGGGCTTTTGAATCTTGTTATCTCCTTCTACTTTGACATTTCTTGGCTTGAGTGATCATCTACTTTTGGATTTTACGAAGCTGCTCCCCCTGTTCCGTGCTGACTCAATTCTTCGTTTGTTGAAGATGCCTATGGATTTGGGATTTCCTTAGTGATGGGGGATCGCAAGTCCTCCTCTTCCTCTTCTTCGTTAGGTTGTGGTGTTGTGAAATGCCATCCCTTTGGCTTTTTGATGAATTTCTTTTTCCTACTAGGATCTTTCTTTGCCAAAGGGCATGTGGTTTGTAGATGTCCAATTTGAAGGCAGAAACGACATCTGAATGCAATGTTCTCATAATCGAAGAACTGGATCCAACACTGGTTATTGTGTGTCAAAAGGATACGATCAGGTAGTCCTTTACTAATATCTACCTCAACACATATCCTGGCAAAAGTATAAATTGCTTCTTCAGTACTTTGTGTATCCATCTTGATGTATCTCCCCAACCTGTTGTTGATTCCTTCTAGTACTTTTGGATGCTAGAAGTGGAGGGGTAAGTTATGCAATCTTACCCAAACCGGTATTTTGGAAACCGTCATTGTATTAGCATCAAAATATGGGAACCATGGGGTGATAAATAATCCAAGTTTCCCCAGAACCAAGGATCATCATGTAAAACCTAATCTCTGATCTCTAATGATTCAAATTTTAGTATGAAGAAACCATTTGATCATAAGTGAATCTCATAGTTTACCATATAGGTCATAAAGATCCACTGAAAAAGATCCACAGGTTTTGGCCAGAAATCATTGAACCTGCAAATAATTTCCTGGGATTGATATGTTGTACAAATATTATTGATCTCTGCTAGATCTACTGTTATTTTTGAAATATCATTCATCTACTCTACAATATAGGGACCAAGAATATTGAGGGTTTGTTCAAGTTTACATGATGTTGCAACCTTTCATTTGAGGGCGTCTTTGAATGATGTAGATCCATTGGTTTGTCCTTTACCTAATCCTAGGGTGTTGGGGATATCAGATCCTCCTGAGCCCCCCCACAACCTCAAATTAATGATGATCGAGGAATTTTGTTCTATGCTATAGCCTTGTGAGTGCCTTTGGTCCTGCATGGATCTGCCTGCATAAATCAGGTTTTGCAGTTCTGTTGGGATACCAGTTTTTTTATAAATCACCAATTTCAGATCTCTCACCAATGAGTCCATTCGAGTCCATAGGATGATCGATCTTCCTGTTAGGGTTTGTGCAAAAATTTAGAAATCTGATCCTTATGAGAAACATAAGTTTTTTCACATCTTACTGATGGATCTGCAGAGGACCCATCATATTGCTCATTTCTTCATAAAGAAAAATAGATATGTGGCTACCCCTTCTCCTAAATGATAGATCTACCAGATCTGGACCTCCATAGTAGTAGATAGTTGAAAAACCCTTCAATTTGCTGCAAAACATTTCTACCCGGGAGATCAAGTTCCCATGCCCTATCCCATCCTTGATTGTCTCTGCATGTGTTATTCCTTGTGAGCAGCCAATACCACAATTGCCATGGGGCTCAAAAAACCCAAAAAATCTTAGATCGTTGCAAGAAAAAAGATATCCTGATCCATTGTCTTGGGGTTCCAAATCATCAAAGGAGTAGGACAACTCGGAGCAGGATTGAGGAAGAGAAAAGAAAGCAACCATTTGAACAGGAAAAGCCATTGAGGGCACCGCAAAGGGCACATAGTTGTGCCCATTGATCCATCTCGCAGAGGGCATTGACATAGGCCCTTCATATCTTGCGATGAGGGAGGAGGTCTCTATCGATGCCATACACGGGATGGGAACCCATTTCATTCGTTGCAGCGAAAGGAGTGACCAAGATCCTCCATGGCATCCCCCCCTTCTCCTGTAACTCTGCCTCGCTTGGGAACCTCAACATGCTTGTCCTCACAACCATTTTTTCCTCAGTGGATCACTATGTTCTATTGCAACCTTTATACAATACAATGCTAGGTAGATAACTGCCTCATTTTTTTTTTCAATAATTCTTCGATGTAGTTGCTATATTATTTCCATGATTGTAGATATTTGTATATAGATTTTTCTTTATTAATAGAAAGCCACATAAAATTAAATTTTTGAAAATAGTTCATACTTACCAAAATAACTCCCCACTACAATTTAAGCAAATACTTGCATAAAAAATAAATAGAAATAAGATAAATAATTATACTTAGTGCCGATCACTATTTATGTGTTTTTCAACACTTTAACAAATAAGAGTAAAAATGTAAATATACATACTTACTAATAATTACTCCCTACCAAAATTTATGTAAATCTTAGCCTTAATAAACAAATATTTTTCCCATTTCAGACATCAACATACAATTTTTATAAAAATATAATTTCCACTTAAAACTACACTACCTTCGTACACTTATTTATATAATGTTTACACTGCCCTTCCAGCTTGTTTATATAATATTTTTCACGGAATTCAATCAAAACAAAAAACCATAGTACATATTTTGGATAAATAAACAAAACTCATTTCTTTGTCATTATAATTATAATGACATTGTAATAATTAAATGTATATTTTGCTTATAAAATAAAACATTGCGCGACAAAATTGGGCTATTTTGATTTTGTGAAAGACAACGAACCCCTACTCAGTGACGAAGGATATGAGGTGAGGGATCGAATCCCACCAAAGATGAGAGGTAGAGGGGTCGGGTCAACTCTCAGAGCAATTGAGAATGGAACGGGTCAAACTCAAGGAGAGGTCAAATTAAAAGAGAATGAAAGGGGTTGAATTCCAACAAAGAGTACGGACAAAGTGTCGAACCCCCGGAGGGTCGATCGAAGGGGGAGGCATGGGTGAGTCGGTGTCGAATCCCAACAACCTTAACGGGACAAGGGCGACACAATCCCAGAGAAGGGTGACGCGGGGGGTGATGGGCAACCGCTGATTCCCGAGGGACAACAAATATCTAGATGCTACACCATGAATCACACTGTCATTTAGCTACTTCCCGAGGAGGGTTGGGACACGTATTCAGAACATTTATGTCAATGTCAATTAACATTAATCCACCAATTTTTTTTTTCACAAAGGAAAGTTCATATTTTTCATTAATAAAAAAAAGTACAACCTAACATACCGGGTAAGTAATGTGAGCAGCGAAAAAAATAATATATATATATATAATATAATCTTGTTGCTGCTGTATACCAGATAAATTTGGTAGAAAAGCGAAAAAAAAAATAATATATATATATATATATATATATAATATGTTAGTTGCTGTATACCAGATAAATTTGGTAGAAAACCCTAGTACAATGGAAATCACTTAATATAGTGAAAAGCCCTCATATAAATAACATACATAGCTATTACTATTTAGACAATATATTATCACACTTAGACCCAAATCGGCCAGTCATAATAAATGGGAATGAGTTAAACATAACAGTCATATATTTAAATTTTAGGATTGACCCAAAACACAAATCTTAGGGCACTGAAAATAAATCTAACAAAGTAGAAATCAATAGGGTTGAAATTTACTAAAATTAAAGGACCATACACAGTCCATATACTAGTAAAGTGACACAAAAATCTGCATATTTTAATTAAAAAAATTTCTCAGATCCATATAAAAGCCTTTAGAAAATCTCAGCAACAAGAATGATGACTAGGTCGGGAGACCCCAATAGCATGAGAACCATGTAGGCAACACCTAAACAGGTGGCAGTGGAAAATGTTATGAGAGAAGACACGACGACGACGGTGGAAATATGTAGACGACAACAACACACCATCCCTACACCATGACAGAAATTGGATGGCGAAAACCAACAGAGGTCCCATAGAGAGGTGAGCCATGAACAAAGCACATACATAAGACAACAATGAACCCAACTCCAGGAAGGAGAACCCCATTAGAAAAGAGAACCCCATTAGCGGGGACATTTGGTGATGACCATGGCAAATAGTCCACCAAAGCGACCAACATTAATCCATTATTTATTGATTAATTATTTAACAATAGCATCATAAGTATCTATGATGTGTAGATCAATAGAAATTTAATTCCTACTAGATCACAAGTTCTAACCTAATAAAAAAGTTTTTGAAAATGTAAACCACTTTGAAAAATTAAACTTTTTATTCCCAATACATCATCGCCTCTAAAATATTGCCATCAACAAATATAAACCTTTAAATTCATTTTTATATATTAAAAATATAATTTAACGGCATAATCAAATTGCTTAATTTAAATAAAGAAATAGCACAACAGTGGCTCATTAAAGTGCTTCAATCCAACGCCTCTGGAATAATACTGTACATCGCCCCTGCAGTAACTATTGTTATCCTGATATTCTAATTTATTAAATGATGTCATAAAAATATGCGGAAGATTCGGTCGTCTACTGTATTATAGGTGGAAGATCGCAAAATTCGATTTGAATTATAAATCACGTTGAATGCTCGAATGTAAATGGGCCTCTCGAATTTGAAAAAAATTAAATGTAAATCAATTTATTTGGAAAATTACATGTAATATTAGACATGCATTCTTTTTCTTTTTCAACATTGTAATTTAATTTTTTAATTTTAATTTTTTAATTAATTTTCAATGGATTTTGCATATTTTTACTATTCAAATGTAAATGTAAGATTTTTCAAATTGCTCAATTTATTGATGTATTCAAAAATAATTTAATCAACAATAAATTATAATTTCACTAAAAAGTGAAGTGTCAAATTCATACTTAAAAAAGTAAATTTGAAAATAATTAGGCAATCATTTTATTTTTGGCTTTTATTTTTAAAATTGAGAATTTTTTTTTAAGTGGACATGTCTATTTTGGAAAAGATTTCTAAAATTTTAATTTAATTGTCAATAATTATTAGGTGGATGGTAGAATTTAACCTCCATGAAATATTCTAGAATATTTTTAATTGGAGAAATAAATTAAAGGTTGAAATTTATCACAAATGTAAATATGATATTTTTATTATTTTAATTAAAGTCATTAATTAAAAAACCCCATATGAATATGAAGTATGTTTTTTTTGGCATATGGTATTAATAAGGTATAGTATTGATTCGTGGTATTGTAAAATAACCTATTTACAAATTAAGAATTTTCATGATAAAATGAAAGTGAATTTCCATCCTAAGACTTTTGTCACATGTTATTTTAAAAAACAAACATATAAATAATGCATATATGAATCATTTTTATAATTATTAATAATCATAATTTTAAATGAAATCATAATTTAGTC
>APFE030187247.1:36803-61654 GCA_000404065.3 Pinus taeda | reverse complement strand
ATAAATAAATTTAATTGATTGAGTTTGAGAATGGTTTAAAATTTGGTGTATAACATAGTGGAATTATTTGTAAATTGACTCTAAATACCAAAATTTTAGAGTTGATAATGAATCTTACTTTCATATTGCTTGTATCCTCTTACATTACACTAGTGACACGTACATCTGTAAAGATTTATTATTTGTAAATTGATTCACCAAAATCCCACAGTTGGTGGTGCTCTTACACTACCATCTTAGAGTTGGTGGTCCTCTTACACTACCGGCACACACCTCTAGAAATTTGTTATTTGTAAATTGATCCAATTACCAAAACTCTTTTAGAGATTTATTATTTGTATATTGATTCCAAGTACTAAATTCCAAAGTTAGTGGTACTCTTACAATATCGGTGTACACTTTTGGATTTATTATTTGTAAATTGATTCCAAATTCCAAAACTCCAGAGTTGGTGATGGAATTTACTTTCATATTGCTTGTATTTTCATACACTATCTCTTACACTACCGATGCCTCTAGAGATTTATTATTTGTAAATTGATTCCAAGTACATTTCTAGAGATTTTTTATTTATAAATTGATTCCAAATACCAAAACTCCAGAATTAGTGATGGGACTTACTTTTATATTACTTGTATTGGTAATGAGATTTACTTTCATATTGCTTATATCCGCGTACACTAAGAGCGTACACTTCTAAAGATTTGAAGATGAGTAAAATTACTTATAAATTAATTCCCAATCCCAAAACTTTAAAAAAAAATAGTGATAGAACTTAATTTTATATTACTTATATTCTCATATACTTCCGGGAGTATGATGAAAAACCTATTAATAAAAAAATTTAGTACCAGAACTAAATAGCCAAATAAATTGGTTATCCTTAATCTTATCCATCACATTTAAAAATAATCTAAAAATCTACCCCAAAAAAAAAACAATTAACTAACTTTTACAGAGATGAGGTGTTCATTCTCTGTCACGAGATCCAGATGAACAAAACCTGACGATGATAACATTAATACACAATTTCTACTTCGTATTTTATTCGCCTCCTGGGTCATACATTTACAAAATTGTTGATACAGAAGAAGAGCAGAAATGTTCATAACCAGACTACTGTCTTCATTTTTCAACTGTATGTAGATACACTGAGGAATATCAATGATGGTAATAAAACGCAGCTAGCAGCTCCCTCCGTTCTCTTTGACTACCTCCAATGTACAATCTGGGCTTTAGAAATCAACAGATCAGAGAAAAGTGAAAGTCTATTTCTCTACAGTATCCGATCTGATAAAGCTGGCAGCCTCCTGAAGAAGTTGAGAAGAGCCGAGGGCATGGGGTCTCTGAATCTTGGGTGACGCAAAAAATACAGACCGAACATAATCGCTATAACTCTGAAAGGAGTCACATACAGGAGCACTGCTGCCAGCAAACAGAACATAATAAAAGTGGCAGTAGCCCGAGGATCTCGCCAGCTCAGCAGCGAATGTATTCTTTCGCCCTGAGATGCCATGTCGCCCAACACAGTTTGTATTCTCCCTGCAAGCGATCGCAGTCTGTCGTATCTCATTCGCACAATATCTGGACTTCGGCTCGTGGGGAACGTGTCGAACTCCTCGTCGAGTTCGTCGGAGTTGACGACATTTGCACAGGAGAGCCGGGCGTCCATGTGCAGAGGCATCCGGGGCCGGAATCTGTAGTTCCAGGCTCCGATCAAGAACATGTAGAGAAAAACGGTGGGGAGAATGAGCTCCGGGTATATTACAAGGATCAAGAACAAGAAGTGAACCAGCACGGTGGTGATGGGGTTGTTCCAGTGGCATATCCCCTCTAGCCAGGTAAATATCGCCATCATGCCCGACAGCACGTTGATGATTCTGAACCAGTTGGCCTTGCTGCGCCGCATGCTCCACATGTGGGTGTCGCTGTCCAGCATGTATTGCACCACTTCTTGTCTCAGAGGCGGTTCCGATCTTGAAAGTCTGGAGGCCACTATTTTCATGGCGGCGTGTCTGAGCAAATCCTGTTGCCCCAATCCCAGGGGGAACAGATAATGCATTTTGGGAAGCAGAGGCTGTGTGTAAAGCTGTAACACATTCATAACTGAATAGGACGAGAATCGAACTGCTAACTCGATTTCCCCCATTTTTTTCACTCCGCTTGGGTGAAGTAACAGGAGGGGATAAGCATTTGTGTAGATTCGATCGCTCTGTAATGTCGAAATTCGAATTCGAACCTTTCCAATGCGCAGGTCTCTGCGAGTTGGGGGATTTTCGCCAGAGTATATATGGCAATTGTCGAAAACACCTAGGTTGAAGACTGTGCAAGGATCATAGACCTCCCAGGTGTATTGCTCGTTCCATTTGGGGCTATAGCTGTCCACCACGGTACGAGTTCGAATCCACTTTTGCCCATATTTGGCGACACAGTATACGTCTGTAACACCGCGCCCATCCTTGGATTTAATGGGGACCAGATTCTTGGCCCCGAGAATTCCTACTTCAAGAACTCCGACCGGCGGCTTCCAGAGCTGCTTGGCTGTGGGCCGGACATCGCTGGTGAGCTGCGCGGCCTCGTCGAGAACATGGTAACCCCCATCGAAGCAGAGGCGGAGATGAAGCCTGCCTTTGAATTTGTTGTCGCCGCCTCCGCCATTTTCCACCTGGTCTTCTTTTTTTTCGAGATTGACCCAGCGAGAGCTCACCTGCCTGTCATCCGTGCGGCGCTCTATGGCGTTGGGAAGAATTCGAGCATGCCCAATTGCTTCCTCCTTTTCTGGACCTACACGATCTTCGACTGTCAACACCAGATACTCCTCGAAAGGCTCTGCGGCGACGAAAAGCAGATCTTCGTTCCAGAATGGGCTGTGGCTTCGGTTCGTGGAAACTCTGGTTCTGTAACACTGAGAGCCCAGCTGGGCCTTCACGCTGAGTTCTCCATAACGGCTCTTTTCTTTTGGCTGAACGTCCTGTGCCTCGATCACGTTCACTCGCAGATACCAGAGCTTGGGCGAGAGGTATACCTATAATTGGAGTTGCATTCAATTAGCTGACAGGCATGTCTATTCGGAGAGTCTAGAATACGAATCAAAAGCTAAAGGAGGAGACATTTGATTTTTTTTCCCCGGGGAAAAATAAATATACTTTCACTTTGGAGATGTGGAGTTGAAAAATAAAGATAACTGTATAGAGTTTGACTGAGTTTAATTACTGATTAAGAAAAATAAATATATTGCATAGTTTAAGTGAGTTTGACATGCGTTTAAAAAAATAAAATAAAAAAATCATATCTTTAAATTCAAAGGGATAATACACTTCCATAGAATTTAATCGAATGACCCAAATGAATCTTTGATCTCACAAATTAAATTGAAAATAAAAGCAATGTATTTAATTACTCAGCAACTTACCGTAATAACCCAGATCAATCTTGTAATTGGTATTGGGTATGTGACCTAGTAATCAAAATCAGGACATGACTGCAAGCTAACTTAATGTTTAAAATCCAGATAGACACTTGGATTTATTTTTATCCTCCCCTATTATACAAACTGAGGGATTTAATTTAATTTGTATTTTGTTTAATAAGATAAATATTTTAGTCTAGCTAGTTTAATTGGTGATGCTACTTCATTTAAAATGAAGTGTTATGTGCCCAAAAAAAAAGTTTTAGGTTTAAATATTTGATTTAATTGTAATTTAGAAAGGTTTAGAAAGGTATATATAAAGATTTTAAAAATGAAGTGTTATGTGTAAGGAGTTTTAGGTTTATTTGCGGTAGTAGAAGGGGTATATGTAGGTCTCTAAAAGTTATAGTGGTATCGGTTGGAATCAATCTAGAAGTTATAGTGGTATCGGTTGGAATTGACCTAGAGGCTATAGTGGGATCCACAGGTAAAATGGAATCGATTTAAAGGTTATAGTGGTATGGGTCAATAGAACGAGTATATTTAGGCGTCTAGAGGTTATAGTGGTATCGGTCCATAAAACTAAACAGAGATATTTAGACACCTAGATGTTATAATAGTATTGGTTGGAATCTACCGTCTCACATGAGTGCCACAAAAAAACCAATTAAAAAAATGTAAACGCCTAAAGATTATAGTAGTATCAATGGAAATCCACACTTATGTCATATAAATACAAGCAACTTAGCTCAACTAACAATGCTTAAGAAAATAAAGTATCATGTTCTAAGAAATTCCAGATTTAAATATCTAACGAAATTATGTTTTAAGAAATTATGACGACATATAATCCAAACAATTTCAAGAGAGTCCACCCCACAATGTTTTAAAACACAAAAAGAGAAGAAAATCCAATTGATCATTATATTAATGAAAAAAATGATAACTTAGATCGAGTATGAACAAGGGGAAAATTATACCTTAGAACGAGTATGAGCCAGGAGCCCGCCTGTATCAGACTGCCATGCCTCGGGGAAGGCCTCATCGGCCTGGGTGCCCATCCACACAGCCACCATGACATCCCCCTGCACTTTGCCTTCCCCTCGCATGTCCGCCAGTCGGTACCATTGCGGAGCCAAAGGGCTGTCCGGAGGCACTCTGGTAGGCACCTCCTGGAGATCGAACGCCACAATCCCCAGAAAATCGTCCTTCTTCCCGACGTCTGCGTCCCACAGGCTAATCTCAAGCGTGGGCGAGTTGAGCTTCTCTTTACTAATTGCGAACACTTGATCCCAATTGGGATTCAGGTTGTTGGCAATTGTTCGCGTGCGGATGCTGTGGTTCCCAACTGTAATCCTCGCATAAGGATCCGAGCTTCCATTCAAGTCCTTGGCAGCCAAATTCCGGGCCTTGATAACTCGAACGTACAGGTATGGCATCTGCTCGACAAGATCGTAGGTGCTCGTCCTGTCGCCACTGATGGCTCCCAGAGATCGCGGGTTCAAGTCCTTGAGATCATAGTCCATGGAGTAACGAGAATCTTGAGCAGGGTGATGAAAAACGGGCACCATTTTCGTGGCCACAGGAGGCTCTTCGGCCAGCTTGGGCTCATCTTCCTTGACAGGTATTTCATCACTTTTGGGCTCCTCAGGAGCCTTTGCAGCTTCATCTTCAGGCTTCTTATCCTCCACAGCTTCAGCCTCTGCTGCTGGTTTTTCTGCCTCAGCAGGTTGGCTTTCTTTTGCATTTTCTTCTTCCTTGGCAGGCACTGGAGCTTCGGTAGCTGCCTCTGCAGGCTTCTCCGGCGCTGCTTCTTGTCCGGCATCTTCAGGCGCCGGCTGGGGAGGCTCGGGTTGCTCGTCTACGTAATAAACTTTAAGACCCAACTCGCCTTTGACTTGCGAGAACACGCTCCGCTTATCCAATGGATAATAGACGAGCGATTCCGAGCCCTGCTTCACAAAACTACTTCCCAATATCTTCAAACGCCCCAAAAAGTTGCTCCGTTTCCCGATCTTTTTATCATTATAAACATTGACTTCCAGCACCTCGGCTGCCATGGATTCGGGATCGTTAACCAGAAATTCCAACTTTTCATTCCACTGTGGGTTCAATTCCCTGGCCTGGGTCTTGGTTCTATGCCTCTGGCCATCAAAGTCTACAATAACATAAGGACTAGAAGTGCCCTGCCCATCTTTGGGCATCAAATTGCGGGCATTGCAGACCTCAACAATTAGCTTTCTCGTAGTCATGGATGGCCGCCTTATTACAGTGCTCGAACCGTTCCAAACAATATCTTTTTTGGAAACAATTTCCCAAAGCCCCACACAAAAAAGAAAAAGCAAGAACACAATTCTGATTCGATCGAGTGTTTCAGTTCCCTGAATGCTCAATCTTCATTGATCGTGACTATACGAAATGAAAAATTAAACCCAGGAATCAGAATCATTATAGAATAAAAAAAGGAATCTTAACATCTTCAAAGTCAAAGAAAGATAGCTTATAACACAGATCGTTTCGCCATCTAATATCTGTATTCATTCAACACAACAATGAAAATGAAACCTCTCAATTTCTCAACAATCTCCTAGCAAAATATTTTTCAACATAACTTTTTATGCCCACAATGCTGTTACATATATAAACTGCCGAGAGACCCAGAAAAAACCTAACCATAGCAATAAACTCTCCCAATTTCTCAGCAATCCTTTAACTGAATATTTTACAGAAATAACCAGAGAAAGAGCATAATCCTAACCATAACAATGAGAGCTCCCAATTTCTCAAAAGTAGCCTGGCTGAATATTTCTCAACATAACTCTTCATGCACACAATGCTTTTACATATACAAACCGTGGGGGCGAGGGCGGAACTGTAGTAGCATAAGAGCCAAAGCCTCTGCACGTGCCAACGTCTAGAAAACTTGGGCTGAGGCGGCCCGGCATTAAAAAGGCTGCTAACCCTGCGGGATAGGGGTACGACAAGCGCGCTATTCAAGGCATGAATAAGCGCAACAGAAATTGAGAAATAAAGAAAGAATGCATGCTTTCTCCCCGCCTCGCGTCAGCAACCCCCAAATAAAGTAAACGCGAAACCGTGGACACAACCACCAACGGAACCTCTGGTGGTCGCCCACCTGCCTCTCCAAAATATATTCTAACAGCACAGCAAATGCGGCTCGTGTGATATTCTCCTATCCATTCTCTATCTCTTGGTATTTGTATGTGTATATATTTTTGGTCTGTAAGTTGCCTGGACCTGGGGTATACAGAAACCAGAATCTGTGAGAAGTGCCGTGGTGATGTACGGGCCAGGGAGTTTATAAATCGGAGGAGGACTACTTGTGTGGGTTTTGTGTCGGATCAATTGTCGGTTTTACACGTTTCTTTGCTGGCAATGTTGAACCCATTTGCCATAGGATAGAGATAGATACAACTGGTTCTTTTTCGTTTGGTTGAAATCCACATCTTTGTGGGAATCGGATAAAAATTTTATTTAATAAAAAAATTACTAGATCATCAAGTCTGTGGAAATTGATGTTTTGTGATTCAGATTGGATGGTGATATGTCGGAAATTGATGTTATGCTATTTAAATTAGATGGCGACATGGTGTATTGTTAAAGCATTTGTTTGTGTTAAGGTCTAAAGTTTGAAATTTAATGGGTATAAATTCAACCATGTTAAAGGTTGGTATGGCCTATGTCAGCTGCCATCTCCAAGTAATTTTGATGGTTTAGATGTCTTAAGTCAGAAACTTTTTCCCAAAAGATTTTGATGATTTAGATGCCCTAAAGATTTTGATGGTTTAGATGCCCTAAAGAGTGACTTCTTCCAGATAATTTTGATGATTAAAATACCCTAAATGACAACTTTTTCGGAGATAATTTTGATGATTTAAATACCTATTTCTCAATTACAAATGCAGTTGTCTATAATGCGACTTTTTCGGCAGCAATTTATTGGAATAGCAAGTTTGATAGCTAGTTTCTGCACCTCCCAGGTGTTTTCCAGGGTGCTGAATCCAAATATGCAGTTAAAAAACCATTTTAACTGCAACAAATCAAAATTTAACTTCAATTTCTTCTACTGGATTCGTCACCAAAATCTCCAAAAAATCACATTATAAACAACTCCATTACAAATTAATCAAATTAATTCCTATGTTAATAATAAACCACTCAACGAAATTTTAAATTTTAAAATAACAATATGAAGTTTAAAACAAACTTTGTCTGAGCCCAAAAATTCATTTTTCCTGAAGTATGGCTTTTCGGGTTTATAGGGCAGAATTGGGATAAATCCCATTCGATAAGTTTACTCATTTTTGGTTTTCCAAAGATTAAATTGGGTCGTTTCGATGACTTGAGTTGGAATTGGAAAAAATATGATAAGCAAAAAGTTCTTTTCTTTTCCAAGTTTTTCAACCGCCTGGTTGGCTTTACAGCTAGGATAGAGCTCTACCATAGAAAAGGAACTCTAATTATGGTGAAGCTTCGATTTCTGTTCGCCAAAGTGTGCCGGTTATTCCACTCTGCGTGAGAATGGCATTGTTTTTAGGCATTGTTTTTAGCAGACAAAATAGAGCAGGATTTTGGTTGGTTAGTTTAAATTGTAGTTGTTTATAATGTAGTTTTTTTAAAGTCTTTTTAGTGAGTTTTTCTGGTCAAAATCCGGTAGCAATTTATTGGAATCGCAAGTTTGATAGCTAGTTTTTGCACAATCAAAGCGTCCCAGGGGTCTTTCAGGGTGCTGAATCCAAATATGCAGTTAAAAAACCATTTTAACTGCAACAAATCAAGATTTAACCTCAATTTCTTCCGCCAGATTCTGTCACTGGAATTTCCAAAAAGTCGCATTATAGACAACATTTAAATTCACTGTTATTTTTAAAAGTTCATAAATTCAATTTAAGAAGAAAGTATTCTATTTTTCTTTAAGTTATAGATTTAAATATAAAAATAAAATATAGATAATTCTGTAAGTTTTAATAAAATTTGGTTTTATGATGAAATCATATTTTTGGTTCTGGTAAGTCAAATATTTGTTTTATGTAATTCTACCAAAAAAACTCTACTTAAATCAAATTATTGAATCATATTTTTTTAATTCTCTATATAATTTTTAGCAAAAAAAACTATACTTAAATCAAATTATTATCAATAATAAATCCATTATTTTACCCAAGCTCCATGTTAGTCAAGTTTTCATCTCAGTCAATTCAACTGGGAAAGTATTAAACAATTGGCTAATGGAATATGATTGTACCAAAGCGTTAGCCTTCGATTTGTTGTAAATGGATTTTGTCATGATGAGAATTTGGAATAATAGAATAAAAATTTTGGAAAAATTCAATCACATGGTCAAGAAGATAGATTTAAAAAACAGGGCATAATTAGGTAGAAATCATATAGAATAAGAATTTGATAAAATTTTAATGATGTTTTAGAATAGTAAAAATTCAATCATATCCTGTTTAGCGAAGAAAATATAATTAAAAAAAAGGAACAGAGCGAATCCTATTTTCAATAAAGTTGTAAATACTCCTAATTTCAACTTTATATATCATCAAATTCAAACAACTTTTGGAAAATTTGCTATGGTCCCATTTTTGTCGGTAAATCGGGGCGTTTTCTAAAAAATTTCTTTTTGAAAAGAAGATTTTGGTTGGAATCCGGGGATTTTGATTTTGATTTTGAATATTTTATTTTAAATTGTTTGGCGAGAAAGTTTAGGAAATTGGAAATAAAAAATATTTTATTTTAGATTGTTAAGCTTTCAAAAACAACAAAGAAAGTTATGTAGATATTATGGCACTTAGTTTTTGGAATAATCTATTTAGCTATTGTTAAGATGCTGCGAGCATTTATTATGAAGCTTCACAAGAAAATGGCTAAATACATTAACCAAATGAAAAAACAATCTATCCCATAAATTATCTTTAGCCTCTTTAAAGTTGAAATAATTTTTATTTATTTATTTTAATTTAAACTTATGATTCTAATACATTCTTACGGAATTCTAAGCAATTTAACAATTAATACCCCAAAACGGAGTGGTCTAAGGACGCTGAGGAATTGCCCTAACAACCAAAAATGGTCGGAATTGGGGTAAACAAATTCAAAAAATCTTGAATGTGTTTTGGATGGTGGAAACAGATTCAGCACCAGCAAAATCATCCAGACACCTAAAATTTTGAAGTTTAACAACTGTAACTTAGATTTACAAAAATCCTTGCTAATTTTATCTAAATATAATCGAAATTTACATAACTTTCCGAACAACCCCTCTGCCTGGTTAAATTAGGCGGCCCAAAACACGTCCAGAAACCAAAAAGCCTGGCATATAGCCTACTGCGTAAATCGGCTTCAATTCCCCATACTGACTGACCAGGGTTTGAATCAAAACGGCTGAAAATCCAACCGACTACATTAAAGGGCAGTGATTGCGAAGCATCCAAGGCACTGTGTATACTGAGAAATGGCAGAGCTGCCAGATTTCGGTGCATTGGTTACCACACACCGTCGCGGGGTGACTCATCCCTGACCGTTTGAACCGCGCTTCAATCGTACTTTGCATGCATTATTTTAGCGAGACTCAATCAAAATTTCCTCGTGATTCGTCATGGTTGGCCACGTCATAATTTCGCCCGTTGAACAAAGCGCAGCACGGCCTCAATTTACTACCCCTGCGCTGACGTAGAAGGTGACGCGAAAGTGTAGGATGATTCCAGCGGCCGCACATCTGGAATTGAATTAGAATTAGAATCAGAATGTGAATGTAATGGCGAACAAACCCCCGTGCGTGTAGACTGCATGTTAATGTTACCTACCTACGTGCGTCCATTCTCTCGTGTCGTGGAAATGCCTCCACGATCCACCAGTGCCCGGCCAACCGAAAGGGCCGCAGGTTGTTTTTCGCCGTGAATGAAGGGAAAGGTCATTCTAGTAAAATTCCAAACTTCTGCTGCATGGGGAAATTTCCATTGACTGGTGCGTTGGAAAATTTTGATGGCTTGCTATGCCTCGGTCAAAAAGCAAGCGCTTGACTCTAGGCTCTCCATGAGGATGAGAGGACCTTTACTCAAATTCCACAAGGATCTAGAAAGGAGAATTACAATCAAGTTTCTAAAGTAAGGTACAGAAAACAAAAGTAAGGTACAGAGAATATAATAAATTTTTAATCAACCCTAAATATGTAAACTCATTAAAATAGTATAGGTATGTTATTTGAGGTTAACCAGAGGGAATTGAGTTCTCCTTATTTAGATTTAGTTTTCCCAATTTGCATGAAAAATATGGACAATATATGTAAGACATATAGAGAAATGAGAGAGTAGACATGGTTTTCACATATTAAATTTGTGTTGAGCGTTCTTTTTACAAATAATTAACACTTATAAATATATCAACATATACCTCAAGATTAACATAGTATCTTAGTACACTAATAAACTATTGAAAGACAATATTTCAACCATACACCAACGGCAAAATATGTGCTGAATGATCTAGAGACAAACTCTACATTACAATGACCAAAAACACTAATAATCAAAATATAAAATCTAATGCATCAAACTATACCTCAAGATAAACACGGTATCTTAGTACACTAATAAATTATTAAAAGACTATGTCAACCATACACCGAAATATGTTTTGAACAATCTAGAGACAAACTCAGTTTGTGTTGAACAATCTAGATACAAACTCTACACTACAATGACCAATAACAAGAACAATCAAAATATAAAGTCTCCCAATATTTGGCACTTATAAATACATCTTATAAATAAGCTATGCCTCAAGATAAATATAATATCTTAGTACACTAATAAACTACTAAAAGACAATATTTCAACCATACACCAAAATATATGTTGAATAATCCAGAGAAACTCTAGACTACGATGACCAACAATCACAATACAAAGTCTACATTATAATGACCAATAATAAAAACAATCACAACATTTAATATCATCACACATAAGATAAGTAGGAATTAATAATTTCAACAAAATATACATTTAACACGTCATTTAAGATGAAGATTATGACACTCCAGAATTTCACATTGATAACAAAGTTAAAATTTTGAAAAGAAACAAAGATAATTGACAAATAACTAGTAAACATAATACATAAAAAATAATAACTAGTAAACATAATACATAAAAAACTATGTAACATTTCAAATAAAATTTCAAAATAATTTCAAATTATTAGCCAATATATTAGACATTTTTTTTTATAAGTTAATTTGGATTGCCTCAAAAACTCACATTACATCATCCCAATCATCATAGTTCATGAGAATTCATGCTATTATCGGTTTCAATTTGCCACGAGGGGAAACCAAATCTGTCGACCAATAATATGATAACAAGTGTCAAAATAAAGAGTCTACTGCTTAAAACAACTAGAACAAACAAAAACTGAGTAACATAGAGAATCAGAAAAATTAATACAAATCATGTCAAGTGTTAAGGAGTTAGAGGAAGTCACTAGAGCAGGGTTCGACAAGGGTGGAAGGCTTCGGCTCACACTGAAAATGTATTTCCACATGCACTAGTCAAGCATCCAAGCTTGCTAAATATTAGTGTTGATGCCACTGCACCCTATTAATCTCATTCAAGGAAGAGATGATATGATTTCGGTCTTTGGGTTTCTCTTTCAAAAATTTTCCCAAAATAGTTTTCAATTGCTAATAGAGGGTGATAGAATATAATTACTGGTTTTGTTTTCCCTTGGTATGACTAGGGTTAGGAACCCAATCGGTTACTTCCTCCATGATCTCTGAGTCCAAGTATGTTTGATGGTCACTGGTGTTAAGGGTTTTGAGCTAGTGAATTTCCTTACGAATATTAGGCCGAGTAACAGAGTGAAAAATGGTTGCAACTTCTTGGGCTTGGGCCTGGGCCTGGGCTTGGGCTTGGGCCCGAGCCTAGGCCTAGGCCCATGACCAACCTTGTTGGTCTCTACCCCCAACACTCAGATGGATATATGTGTTGTTGACGGTGCTGGACCCACCAACATTCAGGGGATCTCCCCAATATGAAGTCCCAACTAGGTCTCACATCGTTTGGTGTAGGAGTCCCATCCGGTACGATGGCCTGATTACCATTATCTTAAAGATATGCCTTAGCTCTTGCTTCTCAGCACATGAGAGTGGTTTACTTAGTCTTCAAACAATGAGGTTTGTGTGTCTGGTGAGTGCTTAGTGTAACTTGTGTCTAAGTTCTTTCACTGCAGAGGGAGAGGTTGAGAGTGAGTCTCAAGTCGAAAGAGAATAGTCCCAACTCTGTTAGAGACACACAACACAGTAGGACATGCGCAACTTTCAGCAAAGTAGTCCACATGGATGCAACAATCACACACACAAAGTGAATAGATAACATGTACAACACCCAGCAGAATAATCCACACGAGTGCAACGATCGTTATAACAAGTTTACGAGAATGAATTTGTCGAGTGTCCGACGGAATAGTCCACACATGTGAGATAGTGTTAACAACTGATACAACACATTTCAATAACATATGTACTAAAACAATCGAAATAGTTCGACTACCTTAATACAAGTTAAAGCAACATTCATTACAAGTGTCCAAAGAATAGTCTTACAAACGAATACAATACATGTGTGAAAGTGTGTTGACTTGTTAACAAGCTTTTGAATTAAGCAAAAGTTCCAAGACACATCCATACACCATTGCATCACTAGCCTTGATAGCACAGCGTTGGAGCCACTGCTCACTCCTAAAAGAAAAGACTACATCATGACAATACAATATTGAGGGGGGGGGGGGGGGCGGGGGGTGGGTGTTGAAGCAATATTTAAAACTCACTTCAAACTTTTATTTTCTTACTCATCTTTCTGTACGCGACTTTATTGAAAGAAACCTGTGTATATATGTGATTGTTATGTAGACAACTAGCATATATATAGTAAACTTACTTTTCAAAACTCACTTAAACTCACTTAAACTTTTACTATTGGGAAAAATATTGAGGGGCGGGGGGTGAATCAATATTTAAAACTCACTTAAACTTTTCTTTTCTTACTCATCTTTCTGTACACGACTTTATTGAAAGAAACTTGTGTATATATGCAAATGTTATGCACACAACTAGCATATATATAGTTAACTTAGTTTTCAATTAGTTCATCATCTATTTGTCTTGAACCAGTGTATCAGAACCTCATTAATCATTAGCTAAACAATAACTATGTGGAGTAAGAACAAAATAAACCATTACACATAAGCAACACAAATGAATACCAGCATTTTAGGTGGAAACCCAATGTGGGAGAAAACCACTGTTGTTGTCATCTCTATCTTCTTTTGTTATTAAGAAAAACTTATTACAATCTTGTACTGGCGCAGACTCATACCAGCAAGCAGGCACTCACGTACAGAAGGCTACAACCTTCTCTTGTTCTCACCCACCCACTGGAAGGGAGCTCCAACACCTTGATCTCGTTTATGGCACCCATCAGAAGGGAGCTCCTACCCCCTGATTTGATTTACCAACTACCACTTGAAGGAAGCTTCGACTCCCGTACCGAATGCTCCAACCCTTAGCACCGCTCTGGTTCACGTTTCATAAATCTTCACACTGGATCCACCTGATACAAAACCTCACAACTTGTAGGCCACTTTTCATCAAATTTTCAGACTAGACCCACTACCATAATTTAAGCCCAACACCAAATATCAAAACTGAAATTGATCACTGCAACAAATCACTCAATCATTGAACCAACTGAATCAACCAATCACTGAATCAACTGAGACCCAAATCAATCAACTTATTCTCAAACAACCAAAGCAGTTAGATCACTGTAACTAGAATAGCCATATTAAACCCAAACACTGCATCAACTCACTGAGCCAACTGAAAACCCTGATCAATAAAATGTCAGAATATATATGCTACTTTACTTTAGTAAATCATCATGTATACATGACACAATGAGTTACACCCTGAACCACTGAACTACTCTGAAATAATCACAAAATAATCACATACAACTACCAGCATCATCACTCTTCAATCAATTAGTTCAACTTCAATCATCACTCTTAAACCCATATCATCAAGTAAGAATTCATTCACAGACAACGGAAACATAGCAAGACTGATTAGACTAATAAAACATCTTATTCAACAAAAACCTAGCTTATATACGGGCTTTCCACAAAACATTTATGCATGTATACGCGCTCTTCAAGAATCAAACCCGTGTACAGATTTGCAACTATTGACTTATAGCTTCGTTGCACATCAGACCTTTAGAACAAACCCATCTCTCAGCATACATAATAAAACATGTGTTAGACATAAATGTTACATATGAAATCAATCCATTATCAATATAGTCATTTCAGATCTATTGGATTTGATCCATCATCAAATTCCCGGGTGCATACTTAGTTTCAGATCAAAAAATTAATAGCCCATTACATGCAGGCTTGCTTCAAATCTAATTATTCATGAAATATTCATCACTTGCACACCCAAAAACTTTGATCTTAATCTCCTTATATAGATTAGGCCTTATCCAATACTACGGGTCAGATCCTTAGTAATGTCGATGGTATTCTTAGACGAGATCAAATATGTTTTGCCGCGCTCATTACTATGGGTCAATACCATGGTAAAGATCCCTGGTATTTAGGATCACCATGGTGTGGAAACTATACACACTTTTTCTTCTCCATACCCGCGTATGCACACAACTTTGCTTCACAGAACCTACGTGTATTCATCAAACCATCACCTTC
Source organism: Pinus taeda (assembly GCA_000404065.3). Taxonomy (NCBI): domain Eukaryota; kingdom Viridiplantae; phylum Streptophyta; class Pinopsida; order Pinales; family Pinaceae; genus Pinus; species Pinus taeda. The sequence goes on along the minus strand of APFE030187247.1, from coordinate 46,452 downwards.
ATCATTCTTTTGTCTTTGGATTGTTATGCCTTTGTCCAAACTCTCTGTCACTTGTGTACTAACTTGTAAGAGCATCTTGTTAGCATCATGTTGACAAACTTCATCAAGTAGGTTTCCATCAAGGACAACACATTGTCATAATGCCAACGATCTCCCCCTTTGGACTTGATGTCAACCAATGTTTTGTTTGGTTACCAAACATTTGTAGATACTTGTATATATACCAAGCTACTCTCCAAGCAGGCTTTCTTCAAACACCAAGCTACTCTCCCCCTTTAGCATGAAGGGAAAAGGGCTAACCAATGTTGTAGATCACGGAAATAAGTGTTACCGAATATTGATCACTGAATGCAAACCATGCTCCCCCTAAGCACATGCTAAATGTTTTGAAGATATATAAGGAAGTAACAAAACATGACCTTTCTTATCATCAATAACTTATATTGATCAATCTTCTAACATCGTGGGGTTACATATTTTACTCAACATTACATCAAATCCCCAACATGGGATGACATACATAATTGACTTGACCCCAACAGTTCATTCATAATTGAATATTACAATTAGTACATCATAGGTCATTACATGACATTTACATCAAATGACAGATGTGACATTTATAACCAAGACAAAAGACCTCAAGAGTGAGGTAGCAAGATCGGGTTAGTCTTCAATACGATATACCATAGAGGATCTGTACCATAAGCATCAGACAATCAACACCATGAACCTAATAAAAAAGGTAAGTTACAAACATGTGTTTCTTTAGTAGCATAATAAAAAATCATAATGCCAACAATGTACTATAAGAAGCAAGGAAAAATGCTCCCCCTAAACCTGTGCCAATTATTCACTGTTAGATCAACTTATTCATTAGTAAGGTCATCAAATAAACTTCATTAATCAAGGAATCAATGTCATATTGGAGCAACTCATAAACCATAAGTATTTGAGCATCAACATATTGTATCTAACTAATATCAGAACTCACAAACAATACTTGTCATAACTATATGATAACTTTTCTTTGAGTTGGATCTACTAATACTCCATCATAGGGAAACATACACAATTGTAGAGATCAACATATGTGGATATACACGACTGTGTTTCATCAAATTTGCATACAAACTGTAAATTGAAATAAATTTCACTTTCAACTCCCCCTGAACTTGAAGAATTGGTCAGAATGATTAACATAGTGATGAAGTAGAGACCACTCCTAGTTTTGTTTATGAGTTTCAAAGGAATCATGTGGAAGATGCTTTGTAAATATATCTATAACTTGCTCTTTTGACAGAACATACTCTAGTTTGACCTTTTATCAAGCACCTGATCTCTCAGAAAATGATATTTAATTGGAATATGCTTGGTTTTTGAGTGCATGACAAGATTTTAAAAAATACTTATGGCATTGGTATTATCACATAGAATGGGAATAGGTGGAGATAAATTGATTTGAATATCCTGCAATGTTTGCATCATCCAGATAAGTTGTGTGTAGAAAGATGTAACATCAACATATTCAACTTTTGCAGTAGATAAAGCAATAGAGCTTTGTTTTCTTTTGAACCATGATATCAAGCGAGGTCCCATGTAGAATGCTCCTCCACTAGTGTTTTTTCGGTCATCAACATTTCCTGCCTAATCTGCATCTGTGTAAGCATGAAAAGTAAGATTTGCATTTTTGGGATACCATAAACCAAAGTCTTGATTTCTTTGTAGATACTTAAATATTCTCTTGACTTCATGAAGATGATTTTCTTTTGGATTTGCTTGAAATCGTCCAACAATGCCAACTACATGCATGATATCCGGTCTTGTGCCTATAAGATAAAGTAAGCTTCTAATAATAGATCTGTTTCTTGTTGGTTGACTAGGGGACAATCATCATGTGAACTGAGATTGCATCCTATTACCATTCGAGTGCATACAGGGTTGCAGTCTTCGATTCCATATTTCTTCACAATCTTCTTGAGGTACTTTGTCTGTGAGAGGAAGATACCATTTTTTGCTTGATGTACTTGTAGACCAAGAAAATACGTTATTTCACCAAGCAGGGACATTTCAAATTCTTGTTGCATGATAGAAGAATTTTTTTGACTCATGGAATCTTCGTTGCTGCCAAATATGATGTCATCTACGTAAACAACAACAACTAAAATTTTATCATCATCCATCTTTATAGATAGATTTCTATCTGCAGACCACTTAGTGAAACCTTGTTGATGAAGATACCTGTCAAGACGATAATACCATGCACAAGGAGCTTGTTTTAACCCATATAATGCCTTCTTGAGTTTGCAAACAAGATTTTTATCATTTCCTAGAACGAACCCTTTAGGTTGTTCAATATAGACTTATTTCTAGGTCCCCATTTAGAAATGTAGCTTTAACATCCATTTGATAGACTTTGAAATTATGAAAGCTTGAAAAGGAAAGAAACATTCTTATAGCTTCAAGTCTGGCCACAAGTGCAAATGTTTCTTCAAAGTCTATTCCTTCTTGTTGTGCATAACCTTTGCATACAAGTCTTGCATTGTTTCTAATTACCTCTCCATTTTCATTTTTTTTTTTGAATACCCATTTTATCCCAATAACATTTTTATCATGAGGTCTTGGTACTAAATCCCAGGTATGGTTCTTTTCTATTTGGTCATGTTCAACATCCAAAGAATTAACCTAACATTCATCTTTACTAGATTGAGTTACATTTTGTGGTTCAATTGTGGATAGTAAGGTTAGATAACTAGAAGTTCCAACAAGAGTTCTTCTAGTTTGTACTCCAACTTCCTTATCACTTATAATTTGAGATTCTGGATTATTTTTCTGAACATAGCTTGATGGAGTCTTTTCTGATGCTTCTGTACTCTCACTTCCTTCTTCTGATGCTTCGTTGATTCTTTCTCCAACATTCTTTTGGTTTGTTGTAGGAGTATCTTTGTAATCTGTTGGTGCTTCCCTTTCAGTACTTGTGGATGCTTCATCAATGCATTCAAAAATATTTTGAAGTATTTTATTGCAGCATTTATATCCTTTACTTCTATAGGAGTATCCAAGGAAAATTTCTTCATCAGTTCTAGCTTCAAACTTTCCAAGTTTGTCATCATAGTTACTTATGTAACATTTGCTTCCAATAACTCTAAAATGCTTAACAGTTGGAGGTTTACCAAACCATATTTCATGAGGAGTTTTGTCACTGTTTATCTGAACATGAGCTTTGTTGACGATATTTACTATTGTGTGTGCTACTTCCCTGCAGAAGGTATGAGGTGTCCCAAAATCATGAAGCATGGCACATGCCATTTGTTGGATTGTTCTATTCATTTTTTCTGCCACTTCGTTTTGTTGAGTAGTTTTAGCTATAGAAAACTTCCTCTTGATGCCATGTTGTTCACAAAAGTCGAAAATTTCATCTAATATAAATACTCCTCCTCTATCATATATAAGACATTTGATTTTCAAATCTAGATCAAGTTCCACTAGAGCTTTGAAGACTTTAAATTTATCAAATGCTTCATCTTTATGTTTTAATAAGCCAATCCAACACATGCAAGTAAAATCATTAATGAATAATATGAAGTATTGTTCCCCCCGAGGAGACTTCTTTCTCATAGGACCGCACAGATCAGTATGAATAAGTTCAAGTGGCTTACTCGAAATACCTTCTTTGGCATTAAACTGCACTCTAGTTTTCTTACTGAATTGACATGATTTACATATGGTACTTTCCAGTAGAGAGATGTTAGGCAAGTCACAAATTTCTCTGATTCTGTTTGACATATGTAGTTGACTGAAGCTTAGGTGTCCCAATATTCTGTGCTAGAGCCAGCTTGCTTCTAATTTTCTCAAGTAATAATGTTCTAAACCACCTTCCAAAACATAGACATTACTTGGAGTTCTCGTTTTCTTTATTACAACTTTACTTGTATCGAGATTCTAAACCACCCAATCTTCAATTTGAAAATAACCTCACGCCCTTGGTCACACATTTGACTAACACTCAACAAGTTATGTTTTAATCCATCAAGAACAAAAACATTCACACTTTAATTAATTAATTAATTAATTAATTTTTATTTTATTATTATTTTTATTTATTTATTTTTATTTATTTATTATTTATTTTTATTTATTTATTTTATTTTTATTTATTTTTATATTATTTATTTTATATTAATTTATTATTATTTATTATTATTTATTATTATTTAATTATTATTATTATTTATTTATTTATTTATTTATTTTTTCCAGCAAAATAGTTCTTTTTCCTTTGATAGCAGTAGTTGAATTATTTCCAAATGTTACATTATTTTCTTTCTTTATTTCATTAAAGGACATAAACTTATCTTTATCACCTATCATATGCTTTGAGCATCCACTATCAATGTACCATATATTTTCTTAATCTCCTGCATATAAGGCTAAACCATAGTTTTTAGATTCCATGGTCTTCTTTTTCCATATCTTAGATGGGGTTGCCTTGTGTTCATTCTGAGGTGTTGATCCCATTTTTCTTCTGCATTCAGATTCTTCATGCCCAAAGTTATTGCAAATGGACCATTAAGTTTCATTTTGAAGAGTTGAGAAAGTATTGTAAGAATATTTCTTTACCCCAATCTCATTCTTTTGCTTTCTTGCTTCTTTAGTCATGATAGTTTTGTAAGCAACACACTGGGCATGCTTATGACCAAAATTATGACAAGCGAAGCATTGACCATTAAAGTAGGAGTTTATGGGAGTATAGTACCTTCTTGTGTAGTTTTCCCTTTGATTGTAGTAAGGGATATTTACCTAGGAAGTGTTTGATCCTTTATTCTTTTGTTGATGGCTCAAGTTTTGTTCGCTGCTTCCTTTTACTACATTGAGACAACTTCTTGTACCTATTTCAGAAGGCTTTACAATATTCGATGATTCTCCATTGTATCCAAGACCTATTTTTGTGAGAGGAGAGCGTTGCACTTTGATGATTTCATCTAAGGTTTCAGATCCTTTAGCAAACCTAAGATTTAGACCTTTTGTTTTCTGAAGTTCCTTCCTTAGGCTTACTATTTCTAGTTCTAACTTTTCATTATGCTTCTTCTTTTCTAGGATTTGTTTCTTTAGAGCTTATTTTTCTAGTTTAACTTCTTCCAAATTAATTTTAAGCTTAATTATTTCTTAAATAAAATTATCCTTTTCTTCTAGGGCATCCATAAAAACATCATCAGTCTTATCAATACATTTATCTTCAAATTTTGTAAGCAATTGATATTCTTAATCAGATTCACCTTCTTAGCCATCTGAAAGACCATCACTATCTTCGTGAGTTTAGAGGCTTGTTTTGTTTTAGATCTTTCATCTAAAATTTGATTATGCTGAATTCTTCCCTTTCTCATGATTTTCTCTATAAGGACATTTGGTAGCATAGTGACCCACTCTACCACAAGATTTTTTTTTGAAATGAATCTTACCTCTAAATCTGCCAGTACCTACTTGAAGTTTCTTCATGAATTTGCCTCTTCTTCATCTAATACATAACCTAGTTCCTTAAGTTCCTCCCTTACTTTTCCTCTAGAATGTTAGGTCCCTATACTACTACTGCAACTCCTTATTGTTATTAGTGCAACCCCTTTATTGTATTGTTCTGCCCATGTAGTCCCCATATTGTTATTATTGTGCCCCATAGATGCCCACTGTTGTTATTCTTTCACCCTTACATTATCATTGTTATGTCAGCTTTGATTATATTATGACCCCTTAGACTCATATATATATAGAAAGGAGGTCTTGTCATTTGTTTCGTCCAAGAATTGTTCATTTGTGTAATGTATAGGAGGTTTCCCCCTAGAAGAGGCTTATTTTGAAGTCTATTATCTATCTCTTCTTCTATTTTGTGAGCTGGTTGCATAACATGTGGTATCAGAGTTTTGGATTCTAGGGTTTCACTGCTTCCAACAGGTAATTGTGGAATTTTCACTATAACGTTTTTATTACGAAGTTTAATGTGCTGAAATTAAAACCCATTTAAGCCAAACTATTTATGAACCTCGTCTCCAAATTTTAGATCTTGTCTCACTACATTTTCGAAGATATGAGCTGAGGAATTTAGGGTTTTTGCAGGCTTCAGAATTCCATCTCAAACAGGCCATTGTGGAATTTTTCTATAAAGTTTTTCTATGAAACTTTAGAAGCTGAAATCAAAACCCATTTGAGACGAAATCATCTTGAACCTTTTATACAAATTTCAGATATTGGTTCACTATATGTTCGGGGATAGAATCTAAGGAAGTTAGTGTTTTTGCAGGCTCCTGAATTCCATCTCAAACAGATGACCTTGGGAAAATCGTCATAAATCTCTCTCTGAGAATTAGATTCAAATTTCATAAAATGTGATAGAAATATCATAGATTGTAGTTTGTTGGGTATTATTTTTTGGGGCCAAAGGTGGAAACAGTGATACATGGAACTTCGTACAAGTTTGCTCTACTAAACTTGTCTATAATTTAGTCATTGTGGGAGATTAGTCATAACTATTTCTTGGAGAATCCAATCTCAATCAGACTTGTGGGGTCTGAAAGAGGACTTAGAGGGCTACCACAAGACAAATTTCAAAAATTATAGATCCAAAATTATAGAGTTACAATTGTTTCAATATCGAGCTCCTAAAAGCAAGAAAAAAAATGACTCAAATTGAGAAAATAGAAACATCTAGTACGCAAAATTGGATGGATGATTTGAAGAATGCAATCGAAGCTAGGATAAATGTATTTATATATGGCATGGAAGCTAAGATTGATGGTTTAGAAGAAAAATTTAAAGGCAACTTGGAATATTTGAAGAAAGACATGGAAGGTTTGAAGGAAGGTGGGACAAACTTGCTACAATAAAGGCTTCCTGATAGCGAAAAGGTAGTAGAGGAAACTCATGATGAGAACAAAATAAATGTTAATCATAATTCCATAGAATCTAATGTTAGATTGAAGACCCACCATATTCCAAAGATAAATATGAGGAAGTTTGATGGAAAGGATCCGTAACTTGGATACTACAGATGGAGCAATATTTTGATCTACATGATGTGCAACCACCACAAAAGGTACACATTGCATCTTTATATTTAGAACTGAATCAATTTGTATGGTATAGAGGGCTTTGCTCTGGTAAACCACTTGTCACTTGGTCAATTTTCACAGAGGAAATGATAACACATTATGAGGATACAAAGAGCAACACCTTCTTTACCTAGTTGATAAATCTGAAACAAAAGGGTTCAATGGAAAAGCATACCGAGGACTTCCAAAATTTGAATATAAGGGTAAATGATATTCTAGTTAAACATAGGATTGAAGTCTTCATAGTTACTTTAAAGGTTAACATCCAACATGAGGTTCGCCTTCGGGAAATTGATTCATTGGAGAAGGCATTTAGGATGGAAAGAAAAGTTGAAAGCAAAATTATGGAAACAAGGAAGTCTACCATTCACAACTATAAACATGGAAGTTTTTCTTCTCCTAGTATTCCACATCCTACAAGGTTGACACCACAACAATTGGAGGAAAAAAAAACAAATGGGATTTGTTACAGTTGTGATATAAAATACACTAAAGGTTATAAGTGTGTTGAGAAGAAATTAATTTACATAGATGGGGAAGAGGAGGAATAAAAGGAACAAGAAATGTCAAAAGAAGAGGATATACACCAGGAACCAACCCCAGAGAAAGAAGAAATGTATCTAGCCATATCTTGTAATGCATTGACAGGAATTACCACTCCTCAAAATCTCAAGATAGAAGGACATATCGAGAAGAAAAAGGTAATAGTGTTGATTGATTCAGGTAGTACCCATAATTTTATTCACTGTAAGATAGCCAAGGAATTGAATTGCTTCCTATATCTAGCACTAGAGTGTCATGTAATGGTTGCAAATAGAGGAACCATAATTTTCTCTGGAAAATGCCATAATATCAATGTATCCATGGGAGAATATGTCTTGAATAGTCCAATGCTTTCCATTCCAATGGGTGGTGCTGATGTTGTACTAGGAGTACAATGGTTACAATCTTTGGGATGATGACCTTCAATTTTCAAGAACTTTTCTTGAATTTTTTTTTTTTGGAAGGAAAGGAAGTTAAATTAAGGGGTATCATAGGTAAACCATAAAAGATAATTAGCTCTAATAGCATGACAAATCTTCTAAAGAAAGAACAACAGGGCATAATATGTTCACTATGGATTCAAACTGTTAGGTCCCTATAATACTAGTGATTCCCCCATTAATATTGTCATTGTAGCCCTTATTGTTATTATTGTGCCCCTATTGTCCCCATATTCTTATTATTGTGCCCCATAGAAACCCACTATTGTTATTGTTGTGCCCTTATGTTATTAATGTTATGTCAGCTTGATTGTATTGTGATCCCTTAGAATCCTATATATAGAAGGGAGGTTTAGTCATTTGTATCATCCAGGAATTGTTCATTTGTGCAATGTAAAGGAGATTGCCCCCTCGAAGAGGTTGAATTCTAAGGCATTGATCTATATTTTCTATCTTTTTGTGAACTGGTTTCATAACATTTGGTATCAGAGCTTTGGATTCTAGAGTTTCACTGCTCCAAACAGGTCATCGTGGAATTTTTGCTATAACTTTTTTTTTTGCGATGTTTTAGAAGCTAAAAAAACATTTGATCTAAAATTGTTTTGAACTTCGGGTCCGAATTTTAGATCTTTTCTCGCTATATTTTTGGAGATATGATCTAAGGAAGTTAGGGTTTTTGCAAACTCCCGAATTACATTCCAAACAGGTGACCTGGGGAAAATCGTCATAACTTTTGTTCTGAGCATCAGATTAAAATTTCGTAAGAAGCTTCAAAAAGAGGACGGCCTCTAGTTTTTTGTATATCAGTGTTAGGTACTAAGGCTGAAACAATGACACGTGGCACTTCATACAAGTCTGCTCTACTGAACTAGTCTATAATCAGGTCACCGTGGGAGATTTGGCATAACTCTTCCTTGGAGAATCCAATCTTGATCATACTTGTGAGGTTAGAAAGATGACTCAAAGGGCTACTGTAGGACGTGATTTCAGATATTTGAGATCCACAGTTACAAAGATACAACAGATTCAATATCGAGCTCTTACAAAGTGAAAAAAATGTGTGTAGTTTTTTAAAATTTTGCATAATATTGGTTTGAAGAATTAGTTTGAAGGAATTCAAAGGGAATAGTGAAGGATTATTAGCATTAATTGATGCCCCAAAGAAAGAAAATGGAAACACCTAGTAAGCAACCTAAAATCTCTAGCATGACTCGTGAAGAAGAGGAAGAAATGTTGTTGGGTTGTGTTATATTCTTTCCACGACTAGCGCATGTAGTTAACCGAGGGGGTTAGAGGGGGGGGTGAAGCCCCCATTTGTTGCGCTGATTGTGTAGCGGGTGGGGGGTCATAGGGGGTTTGAGGTGTACTTGTAACCCCACTTTGTGGGGTTCGGGGCAGCGCCCTGGAAAATTTTGTTTTGGACCCTATGTTAGGTTGGGCGGACCCACCTATGGTTTTGTGCATGATTTTCACACATGTTTTTTAGATGCGATGGTTTTTGGTCCATGGTATTGGATGCGATGGTTTTCAGTCCATGGTATTGGATGCTTCGACATGTATAAATAT
>APFE030187247.1:17182-27899 GCA_000404065.3 Pinus taeda | reverse complement strand
ATTGGTACTATGGAATACAAATTGGAGCTTCCTGCAGCTTCTCGAGTGCACCCAGTTTTCCATGTTTCATGTTTAAAGAAGGTTATAGGTAACAAGCTCCCAATTCAAACAATATTGCCAGAACGAAATCATTTATTTCTCTAGATATCCAAAAAGTCTTGGACAATCATTCTAAGGTTCAAGTAGTGGAAGATCACATCGAGCATCAACAAGTTATCCAACTCTTAAAGGATAACCTCACTTTGGCGCAGAATCGAGTTAAACAATAGGCAAATCAACATCGCACCAAAAGAAGTTTTGATGTAGGCGATTGGGTATTTTTACGGCTACAACTATACAAACAAATGTCCCTCAAGCAAGCTAGGAAGGATAATAAATTATCACCAAAGTATTATGGTCCTTACAAGGTGTTGCAAAAGGTTGGTACTATGGCATACAAATTGGAGATTTCTGCATCTTCTTGAGTACATCTAGTTTTCATGTTTCATGCTTAAAGAAGGCTATAGATGACAAGCTCCCAGTTCAAACAATATTTCCGGAACTTGATGAGGAATGAAAAATCATATTGGAACTTGAAGTAGTCATGGAAATAAGAATTTGGCAACTACAAAATCCATTAATTTCAAAGTATATCATCAAATGGAAGAGATTAACTGTTGAAGATTTCGCATGGGAGGGTGAGAATTTTATAAAAAAGCATCGAGAAATACTCAAGCATTGAGGACAACACTTTTTGAAGGAGAGGGGCATGTTAGGTTCCTATACTACTAGTGTAGTCCCTTATTGTTATTAGTGCAACTCCCTTATTGTATTTTTGTGCCCATGTAGTCCCCATATTGTTATTATTGTGCCCCATAGAAGCCCACTATTGTTCTTGTTGTGCCCTTACATTATTATTGTTATGTCGACTCTAATTATATTGTGATCCCTTAAACTCCTATATATAGAAATGAGGTCTTTCCATTTGTATCATCTAAGAATTTTTCATTTGTGTAATGTAAAGGAGGTTTCCCCCTCGAAGAGGCTTATTTTGAAATCCGTTGATCTATCTCTTCTTCTATTTTGTGAGCAGGTTGCATAATATAGAATTGGCCTTGAAATCACCATCTCTGATATCTGAGGGACCCCCTTTCCTCATTTCATAGGCTGTTAGAATCCCATGAAGTTGTTCAATAGTAAGGTTCTTCAAATCCTGCATTTTTTCAATGGCAGAGTCTTTTAAATCGAATTTTGGAGTTAGAGACCTTAAGATTTTATACCCTAGAGATGATTCTTTTACTTCCTCACCAATATGTCTCATTGAATTAACGATCTCATCTACTCTAAGAAAGAAAATTGCAATGCTTTTGTCATTATGCATTCCGAGAGTTTCATATTGAATTCTAAATTTTTAAAGTTTCACACTCTTTACCTTGGTGTTGCCTTCATAACTTTGCATGATCTTATCCCATATAGCCTTTGTGGTATTCAACTCGATAACTGTGACAAATTATGATTCTACCAAGCTTCCTAACATAGCATTGACAAATTTTTCATTGGTCTCATACTTTTTCTTTTCCACCTCATCTGTGGGAATGTCGGATGGATACTGATAGCCTCCTTCAATGATTCCCCAAACATCAGATCCAAGTGACTGTAGGTAAGCTCTTGTTCTGACCTTCCAGAAAACTAGATTGGATCCATTAAATAATGGTGGCCTGATGGATGTTGCTCCCTCTTGGTTATTCATCTTGATGAATCTTCCTTCAAGTGATCAAGCTTATTTTGAAGGACCTACTCTGATAAAAATTGTTGGGAAAATACTGTAGGGTGGGGGTGAATCAGTATTTAAAACTCACTTAAACTTTTATTTTCATACTCATCTTTCGGTACACGACTTTACTGAAAGAAACCTGCATGTATGCATGACTGTTATGAAGACAACTAGTGTATATCTAGTTAACTTACTTTTAAATTAATTCATCATTTGTTCATCTTGAACCAGTGTGCCAGAAGCTCATTAAGCATTAGTTAAATAGTAACTATGCACAGTAAGAAAAAATAAACCATTACACATAAATGATACATAGGAACACCGGGATTTTAGGTGGAAACCCAATGTGGGAGAAAACCATGGCTGCTGTCATCTCTGTTTTCTTTTATTATTAAGAAAAACTTCTTACAATCTTGTACTATACAAGACTCATACCAGCATGCAGGAACCCACCTACAGAAGGATACAAATTTCTCTCGTTCTCCAACACCAATTGGAAGGGAGCTCCAACCCCCTGATCTCGTTTACCAGCACCCACCAGAAGGGAGATCTACCCCCTGATCTAATTTACCAGCTACCACTAGAAGGAAGCTTTGACTCCCTTACTAAAGGCTCCAACCCTCAGAACCATCATGGATTGCATTTCATAAATTTTCACACTTGATCCACCTGATACAAAACATCACAACTTGTAGGCCACTTTTCATCAAATTTTCAGACTAGTCCCACTACCATCATTTAAGCCGAATACCAAATATCAAAACTAAAACTAATCACTGCAGCAAATCACTCATTCATTGAACCAATTGAATCAACCAATCACAGAAACAACTGGGACCCAACTCAATCAACTTATTCTCAAACAACCAAAGCAGTTAGATCACTGTAACCAGAATACCAATACTGAACCCAAACACTGCATCAACTCACCAAACCAATTGAAAACCCTGATCAATAAAATGTTAGTATACATATGCTACTTTACTTTAGCAAATCCACGTGTATAAGCAACTTCCTTGAAGCATACCTACATACTGTTGGGAAAAATACTGGGGGGGGGGGGTGAATTTGTATTTTCAAATCAATAAAATTTTCAATTTCATTCTGATTTTTTTACGCGACTTTACTGAAGGGAACCCTTGTGTGTACACGATTGTTCTTAAGACAACTAGCATGTATTCAATAAACTTACTTTCCATTTAATTCATCTACTGTTTATCTTGAGCCAGTGCATCAGTACTTCATTAAACATTAAATATACATTAACCATGTGCAGTAAGAACAAAATAAACCATCACGCATAAGAAACACACATGAACACCAAGATTTAAGGTGGAATCAAAATGCAGGAAAATTTACCTGCTCCTGTCGTCCCTGTCTTATTTTTAACATACATAAAATATTTTACAATATTGTACTAGTGTAGACTCATACCATTACGTAGGAACCCACCTGTAGAAGGCTACTACCTTCGTTCGTTCTCTAGCTCCTATTGGAAGGGAGCTTCAATGCACTGAATCTTGTATAGCGTAAACTTATACCAGTACGTAGGCCCCAACCTGCAGAAGTATACAACCTTTCCTAATTCTCCAACTACTAATGGAAGGGAGCTCCAACTCCCTCGTCTCCAGGGACCACGTTTCATAAATTTTCATACTAGATCTACCTGCTGCACAACATCATAACTCGTAGGCCATGTTTCATCAAATTTTCAGACTGGAACCACTACCAACATTGAAGCTCAAAACCAAACATCAAACTAAAACTTATCACTGTAACTCAATCATAAATCTCTGACCCATCTGAAGCAACCAATCACTGAATCAACTTAAAACTCAACCAATCAAGTAGAACAGTGAAACCACTGTAAACTAGAATACCAAACAACATACTTCACATAACAGAAAATAGATTTTGTTACTGTAAACCTTGATTAACCATCTGTCAAAATATGTACGCTACTTTTCAGTAGAAAACTGAAGTGTTTACACGCTTTTCATAAAGCATACGCACATACATATCTTCAACCACAAAAACCTTAAAACTAAACCATTGTCATTCTGAAACAAACACTGAATCTTACTCAGATCTATTGCCTCATTTTGAAACAACCACAAAACCTTCACTGATATTCAATCACAATCAGCAAGTAACTTCAACATTCTTCAATCAATCAATCCATAATCAAATCTTCGCTGCAACACAAAACTTCATACATACCCAGATCTCGGCATACACAGAAAAATCACACGTTAAGACGCTATCATCACAAATAAAATCATCTCATAATCATGATTGTCATCTCAGATCTATTGGATCTGATCCATCATCAAACTCCCAGGTGCAAACTTAGTTTATATCAAGCAAAGCATCAATAGCCCATTACATGCATATTTGCTTCAGATCTAACTATTCATAAGATTTCCATCACTTGCACACACACACTACCCCTTTGATCTTCATCACTTTATATAGCTTAGCCTTTATCCAATACCAAAGGTCAAAACCATACTCCAGCTGATGGTTTCCTTAGATCGCATCAAAACATCCATTACTGGGCTCAATACCACAGGGAAATACCATGGTAAGTATCCTTGGTATTTAGAGTACCATGGTGCGGAAACTGTATACGCCTTTTCTTCTTAATAATCACGTTTGTACACGACTTTGCTTAATATAACTTGCATATACTTCTTGAAATTTCAACTTTATTAGACCCCTGCCTCTGAACTGCTATACCTTTGTCAAAACACTCTGTCACATTTGTAAAACGCTCTATCACATCCTGTTTACATCTTCAACAAGTAGGTTTCCATCAAGAAACAACTCATCAAGTAGGTTGCCATCAATGACAACACATAATTAATAATGCCAACACGTACATATCTCAAAACATTGAACCCTGAAACTGAATCACTTTCATTCTAAAACAAACATTGAGTTGCACCTTGAACCACTGAATTACTCTGAAATAATCACAGAACCATCACAGATCTTCAATCACATATAACTAGCAGAAGCATCACTCTTTAATCAATCAATTCAACTTCAATCATCATTGTTAAACCCATATCATCAAGTAAGACTTCATTGCCAAGAAACATAAACACAACAAGACTGATTAGACTGATCAAACATCTTATTTAGCGAAACCCTAGCTTATATACACTCTTTCCACAAAACACTTCTGCGTGTATACGGGTTCTTCAGGAATCAAACCCACGTACAGATATGTCCAAAGTGCAAAATAAACACGTGAATTACTAGCATTAAACCCATGTATGTATGTTCCTTTTAGGTTATCAAACCCCCATACAGATTTGCAACTATTAACTTATAGCTTCGTTGCACATCAAACCTTCAGAACAAACCCATCTCTCAGCATACATAATAAAACATGCATCAGACATAAATGTTACAAATCAACTCAATCCATTATCAATATAGTCATTTCAGATCTATTATATCTCATCCATCATCAAATTCTTAGGTGCATACTTAGTTTTAGATCAAACAATTACTAGCCCATTACATGCACGCTTGCTTTAGATCTAACTATAATTCATGAAATATTCATCACTTGCACACCCAAACATTTTGATCTTAATATCCTTATATATCTTAGGCCTTATCCAATACCATAGGTAAGATCCTTGGTAATGTCGATGGTATTCTTATATGGGATCAAATATGTGCTGTCGTGCTCATTACTATGGGTCAATACCATGGTAAATATCCCTAGTATTTAGGATACCATGGTGCGGAAACTATACATGTTTTTTCTTCTCTATACCTGCGTATGTACATGGCTTTGCTTCAAAAAAACCGCGTGTATTTATCAAAACATGAACTTCATCATTCTTCTGTCTTTGGACTACTACGCCTTTTCCCAAACTCTTTGTCACATGTGTACTAGCTTGTAAGAGCATCATGTTAGCATCATGTTGACAAACTTCATCAAGTAGGTTGCCATCAAGAACAACAAATTTGTCATAATGTCAACAAAAATATGTATGAATCACAAAAGTTTGCGATCCAATATAATGGAAGTTCTTTGATCGACAACAAAAAAAGAATTTTTAAAAGATAAATATAAAATTTTAAATAAAACAATAAATTAACATTAAATAAAATATTAATTATAATATTGATAAGAAAAATGAAAAATTTTAAATTATTAATATATTAATTATTATAAAGGATTTTTTTTTCTTCGTAAATCTAGGTTTATAGTTCATTATATTAATAAAAAAAATATCTTATAATTTAATAATAAGAATTCAATTTATATAAAAAAAATTGTAAGTTGAAAATTTCTATTAGTTCAAATTAGTGATACATGTTTCAAGAAACTTCTAAACTCATTCCTACTAGACTTGTTGGCCAGAAGGAATAGTGAAACCAAATGATAAACAAAAAAAACAAACTAGAGAACCACATGCAGATAGCCCAAAAATACCAAAAAATCCCAAGAACCTAGAAACAACCAACTTTCATTTATGATCTCGAAGGAGAGTCACAGCTAGGTTGTCCCAATTATGGGTGATTAACGAAGGTGCACTGAAGGCGCCATGGACATGGCCTTCCATGTGCTCCAATCTTCCTTCTAGTCGCTCCATTCTCTCATAAATCCTCTTTTGTTCGCAAGGAAGAGAGGCTAGCTTGGCCATCATACACCATTGATTTTGCTAAAGGTCATTCATAGACCCAATAATTTCATTCCTGACCTCATGCCTGTCCCGTGAAATTTGTTCCAAGAGCAGTGTAATTTGTTGAAGGTGTTCGTCTAAAGAGTCAAATTGGGGGGACAATTCAAATTTTGCAAGGGATGGGACTTGATGCAACACTACCTCTTCCTCTAAGGTGGACTGCCCCAAAGCCCTGTGGCCCTCACCTCGACAAGCACGACCATTTGCCGCTGCATGGGGCTGAAAAAGTCAGAGTAACACTAATTGTAAAAAAAAATACCATAACCATTGTAACCCATGAATTACCACAGTTCCCTCATCCTCTAAACACCCAAGGAAATGAACACAAGAATAATAAAAATGAGACCCAACATCTTGCAATTTGCTTCTCACACCTAAAGATCAGAAGTTTTCCCTGGAGTGGCCCTTTCACTCCCAACACGTGAGCGACATTGTAAGGACAACCACCCTCCACAACCAAACCCATACATAAAAAACACACTAACCCACAGACGTTATGCCCAGAAGCCTAATAACTAGAGAGGCGAGGGGTGATTTCCTTCTAGCCTCCCACACACTCCGCTCACTTTCTATAAACAATCGAGGATTCCAGGAGCAATTCAATAGACCAAACTGAAATGTGCGCACACTAACAAAATGAACAAACAAAGGTTAGCCTTAACACATGGTTTATGACGCTTACTAGAAGATAGGAGCTCGATGCAAACCCCAGCTACTCCACTCTACCTTTCGAGCCTTGCCACTGTGAGACCATCCAAGCCACAAAATGCAACAACTAGAATGGGGGGGGGCTTCGAGCCTTGATCCCACATGCGCTTGCATTGAATCTCCCTGCAAAATGTTACAACAAATTCAAAGCCACTTTGAGCTCCTTCGCAACTCGAATTAACTAGAAGGGCAAGGGTTGACACACCTAGAATGCCACCCTGCAAATTCAAGTACCCAAAATCCTCTGCCACTTCTCATCCCATAACCTCATGCAACCAATAATACACAATCGAAACTGCTCTACCCATTATAACCATCATTGCCTCTAGAAACTTCAATGCGCCCTTGCGTTTAAAATCATGTATGACACACTTGATTAAAATTGACGTCACATGGGTGAAAAGAATGAGACCCCACTAGTCCTACGCTATCACTAAGTGTCACTCCATTGGGGATTATATAATCTTATATACATCTTAAAAAAATAATTATATATACATTTATTCATTATATCATAATTCATTTATTAATAATAATTCTAAAATTTTGTAAAATAAATTTCATACATTGTACTTGATAATAATTGCTTCCAAAAAGTTTAATACTTTGTAGGGATAATTGTTTCATAATTTGTACTTTCACAATATCGCAATCCTTCATAATAGTAGAATAAATAAAATATTTAACTTTAAAATTTTATTTTATTAAATCCACATAATCACATTGTCCTTTAAACTTTTTCCACTTTATTAATATTGTAATCTTTTTATCACAACCCATGTTTAATAATTTATAAATAAAATTCACTTACTTTTAAGACGTTGAAATTTAGCACACTAAAACACTAAGTTTTAAATCTTTCTCCATACTTCATGAATAATGCAAAACATCCCTATCTTAAATATTTAAATTTAGATTTATATTAATTTTAAGAATATATTGCAGTATGGACATGGTTTATTAATATATTACTTTTAATAATAATATATATGGGTGTTTTTATATATGTGTCTTTAATATTCTTCACAATATATACAGATTTATTTTTTGCTTTTTAGTACTCTTAAATCATATAAAGATTGAGAATAAAAAAAAGAATAAGTATCTATAGTTTTAGGAATTTTTAAAGGTTTTATTTAATCTGTTAATGAAATAAAATATTTTAATAATAAATATTGATGTTTAAATAAGAATTTGATATCGATTTAAATATTTGAAAAGTTTTGCTATAAATCAAAATCTATGCAGGATGGAAGGTGTCTTTTTCAATTTTAATCAACCCTAATAATTTATAAATGAAAATTGAGAAATGTAACTTTACATCATTAGGTTTTAATAATAAAAAATGTTATAAATTAATTATATTTTTAAATAAAAAAATATATTATAAATTAAGTTTTAGTGTTAATTTATTTTTTTTTTTTTTTTTTTTATTTATTATTTAATATTATGTTAATAGATGTGTTATATTTGAAATAAGATTTCTAAAAATTTTAATTTAGTTATCAATAATTATTAGGTGGATGATATGGAAAATTCATAGTAATATACATAAACCAAAGGTTGAAATTTAATTTCAAAGTAGATATTCTTTTTGTTTTTTTAATTAAATTGATTAATTAGAAAAACGTCATATGAATATAAGTGATGGTTTTTTAGGCATGTGATATCAGCGAGTCATGATGTTGGCCCATAGTATTGAAATAAAGAGTAACCAATCGCGCACCCCCGACTCCAGTATACCCATGACCCACCAATCCAAGAACCCATAGACCTCCAATTCTAAAGTGTCCCTAAGGTTCTATTCCAGATCCCCCTCCCAATCCAACAAACTAGTAGAATTCAAACCAGCAACTCTGACACAAGAAGCCACACTCACACTAGTAGCACTCAGACTAGTAGCTCTCACACTAGCATCACTCAAACCAACAACTCTCACAATAACATCCCACTGAAAATCAACAATCAAATTTTCTTTGTTGCTAGTATCTCCTCCTATTGGGTAGAGGAGGTCCCGCATAATAGTTTTGGGTCTAATACCCTAGAAAGTAGGATAAAAATATTGTAAACCTCTGAAATATGCTGAGCACGAAATGTAAGAGGTCGAGTCAAAGGGTTGTCCGCCCAAGAAATAATATAAAATAATAGGAAGTAAGTCAGTCCACAGACCATAAATAGGTATAAATAGAGCGCGACTCTATGAGGGAAAGGCAGTTCTTTTGGTTTTGATCTTGGATCTGAATTGTAATGGGTTTTTGAGGAGAACACTCTATAAGCATCTGTAAGTCCGAGTCGAGGGTTTGGATAGTGGATAAAGGCTCTACAGCTATGTGTGCAGAGGCTTGGAAGAGTTCGCAGCTGTGTGCGCGGACCCCTACAGCTGAGTGCGTAGGGTGGATCTGGATCTATTGGTGATAAGTGGAAATAAATATAAGTTTCTTCTGCAAATTCTGTGTTACAATTTGAGCTATCGTGAATCTGACTGTATAAATGATTGATATAACTGTTCCATCTAAGTGCGTATAATTATGTTATAGATATGTGTGAATCTAAGTGTATTCTTACTACGTGAACTGGCCAAATCTATTAAATGTTTGCTTAAAAACCCTTCTAAGTAGATCTGAGCTACAATACTTTATCCAGTAGATTAGATTTGTAGACTGCACGCTAATAGACGGTAAGAGGTATTCGGGATTTGCGCGAATTAGTGCATCGTGAAGTTGCGGAACGAAGCACGAAACTTCCAAACCACACCTAGACATCCCAAGGGTGTGGAAACTTGGTTCCAACACTATCCCCTGCTACCTAGGGTGAGACCTCAGTCCGCGCTTCGCGGGCTGTTGCCGAAAGGGTCGGTAGTTGCGGGATTTGTTTGTTGAGATTGCAACAAGATGATGGAGCTTAGTGGAAAGAAGTCGCCTTCACTAGGTGGGCCCGCTGGCTATTTTTGGCACAAGTCTATTTTTAGACTATGTCTATTTTCAGACTTATGGATCATGGTCTATGAGTTGCAGGATTCTATTTGTGGATGATTGGTCAAGTTGGTAAAAATAGATGGACCTCTATTTTTAGACATATGGGCAGAGTCTATTTTTAGACTACCAGGCTAAAAATAGAACAATCGAATATTATTAGCCCTTAATAATATTTGGACTATAAACATTATCTTATTCTCTTGGAGCACTTCAGTTCAAGCTACAGATGTGGCACATGCAACTGCCAGAAGAAAATGCATGGTTCCTATGGGTTAACTTGAGCTATTGCATGGAGGACATCAGTTAGGACTTTAGTGATTGAGTTCTGTGGCGTTGGATCAGTAGTTGATGGAGTTGTGTTCAATTTGACTCAGTTGAACTAGTTGTAGTTAGTCTAACTGGCAAATAGACTAATGTTGAGTGGTGTGAATTAGTTATTAATTAATTCACTAATTATTAACTCATAAAGCAACCGAAGAATACATCAGTTAACTCAGTGCATGGACAGTTCAGTGGAGACAAGTGTTAGAGGTGAGTGAAAGGGCAAGACAACTGTCAGTTGTGACTATAGT
>APFE030187245.1:14883-28792 GCA_000404065.3 Pinus taeda | reverse complement strand
GTAAATTATACAGTCAGCTGCAATAACCAGATCAACAATAACAGAACAGAACCCAGAACACCTTATCAACAGAAAAATCCAACCAACAGAATATCTTAACACAGATACGCGGTTTTTCTTTTTTCTGGCCTGCGTTGCTACGCACTTCTCCTTCTGCCTCTCTGCGTATACCCGCAGAGCTCCTTCTGCTGGACAGCGTGGCCACGCACTGCTCCTTTCACTGATCTGCGTACAGTACGCACCCAATGGCACTATTGCGCTGCGTACTTCCCAGGAGATATGCACTCAAAAGAATAATCGCGCTGCGTACTTTCACAGCAGGTACGCACCCAAAATAATAATCGAACCGCGTGCTGCTACAGAGGACACGCACCTAAACCACTGTCGCCCTGCGTACCTATGCACTGATTCTTCGGCGCCTCTGCGTACCCATGCACAGAACCTTCGGTGCCTCTACGTACCCACGCACTGAACCTTCGGCGCCTCTGCGTACCCATGCACTGAACCTTCGGCGCCTCTGTGTACCTTGGACTAGGGCTGAAATAACCTCAGACGCTCAGATCTGAACTTGTGCTCAAGAGATCACCCTTCACAGATTCGCTTCTAACTTCTCCTTTATAGATCAATCTTTTAAAAACCGAGAACCCAATAAATCAGATCTTAAGATATTCAATCACTCGAAAGATGCTCAAGCCAAATGATCTCCTTTGCTTTATATAGGCAAGCTCTTCCTCAAATCAAGGATCATGGGGCTCAATAATAATAATAAAATAATCAATACCACGGACCAAAACCATGATAACCCAAAACTGTTGGCTAAATACCATGAGAAACCCCACGTGTGGGCGCTTAACTGCCTTGGAATGTGTGCACTGGGGTACGCACCTCATGGATGGGTAATCCGCGTATTTGGACGCGGTTCCTGCATGGCATGCCTGCGGGTACGCACCTCCTGAACTGTTCTCCTGCGTACTTCTTTATTTTTATCAAAATGAGAGCCATGCCATGGGTGTTGCCATCAAGTACAACATCTGAAACATCATACCAGAACCATAATGCCAACAATCCCATAATGCCAACAATTAGCACTCATCAAACCAGCAAAGAAGGCAAAGCTACAGACAAAAAAATCATAAAACAAAAGGAAGAAGCACACATATGGAAATAGAAAGGAGACAACAAGAATAAGGCAAGGGGCAGTCCAAAAACTATCCCTTAAGTATATGACACCAAAGCCTAAATGAAGTAAACCATGAAAATCCTCTCATGGAACTGCAGAGGAAGCAGTAAGACTAGGCACAATGATTTAAAGTTTTTATGTAAAGAAAAAAATCCAGCTGTACTTTTGTTACAAGAAACAAAGACAATAAGCTCTACTTTCAACGAACAAATCTGGAAAAAAGCCAGGCTAAGAATATAGAAGCCAGGGAAGCTTCAGGGTGGCTTGCAATTTTTTGGGATCCTGATATCATAAGCTTAGATTGAACATGATCCTCAATGTTGGATAACAGATCATATCCAGTAACCAGTCACAGGCCAGCACTTCCAAATGAAAAAGCATAACCCCCAAACATTCCCAGAGAGACAGGAATGTTGGCAAACTCTCCAGAATTCAGTTGACCACTTCCCCCAGAAAATTGAATAATAGGAGACTTAAATTCTCAACAACTAGGATAAATCAGGAGGCAATATTGTACCAGATCCATGTCGAGAAATGATTAGATAAGATAATTTATTAGTGTCCAACAAATAACCATAAAAATAGGTCAATGGGACTAAAGGGTACAATGCATACAATGCAAGAGTGCCAAAGCAACCCCTAAATCAAAACTGAGGGCGGAGAAGATAAGAAAGGAATTTCTTAGGTGCGCAATTTCGTCAATTGGCTATTTTTTGGACATTTTCTGAAAAATACTATTCACCCATTTGGTTAAAATCCACCTATTTTTTACATAAATATGATTAAATTGATAATATTAGCCAAAAAATACCAATTTTAATAGTAAATTACATGTGTTTTCATTGAATATTTGCCTTCACTCTGTATGTATGAATTTTCAAACCAGAACAGTCACCTATAGGCTATAATACTATACATAAGCATAATATTTGAATCCTTAAAAAGCACCATGAGATAAAGAACAAAGTGTCTAGCATAAGATAGATATCTAGCTAAGAGGATATATAAAATAAAATAAGGTGCAGCAAATACCAGAGTTTCGATGCTGGAACAGAAGCTAAAACAGAAGAGAGAACATCAAGACCTGCTGGACCTGGAGCTGGCTGTAAAGGACATGATGTCTGCCTGGGAGCTGGCAGATTTGAAGCCCTGAAGGGAAAAATATGCATGGACTCACATGAAATAGAGGATCTCTTTATAACACAAAGGTTAGAAAGATATCTATCTCTGAAACTCTCCTTGAAGAAAGAATCTCTCTGGTTTCAGGTATAATTTTCAACACCATTTAAAATTGTAGACCAATCCTATTATCTATAACAAGAACCCAAACTATAGGTTCCAGACCATTCAAGGTACAATCCAGAGTCCAGACTGGTTCTATCAGAAAGGCCTTGAAGATTTCTTTTCTAGATCTTGGAATGCATCACTTGAAGGGTTTGGCCCAGGCTCCTACACAAGGGAAATTAACATCAAGAGACTTAAGGTAGATATAAAGCATTGGACCAAAACCAATTCTCCAAATCCTTCACAAGAGAAAAAATAGTGCACTGCTAAACTAAAGGAGACTTCAAAAGTAATTTGGAAAATTTAGAAGTCGAGGATACAGTATAAAACTGTATAAAGCACAAAAATTGGAAGAAAACCTGGAGACCAAAATCTAGGTAGGTACATCCAATGTAAGTACATTGTGGGGAGTGCATAAAGAACTCCTAAAATAAAACCGAGAGCAGAAAAGATAAAGAACCAAGTGTCTAGCATAAGCTAAATAAAGATGATATAAAATAATAAGGTGTGAATAAAAAAAAAAAAATTGGTGCTGAAACAGAAGCACAAACAGCAGAGAGAATGTCAAGACCTGCTGGAGCTGAAGCTGGCTGTAGAGTCTAGAGGATATAACATCAGCCTGGGGGATCCTACATGTGAAGCTTTACAGGGGAAAGTATGCTTGGACCAATGAAATTGAGGAACTCTTTTATAGCATAAAGATTAGAAAAAAAAAAATTACTCCAAGAGACTCTCCTTGAAGAGCGAATCCCTCTGGCTTCAGGGATCATTTTCAATGCCACTTCAGATCATAGACCCATCTCTTATCTATAACAAGAACCCCAACTCTAGGCCCTAGACCATTCAGGTATCAAGGAAGAGGAATAAAATAAAATAGAACTATACAAAGCACAAAAATTAGAAGCAAACCACAGTGGACTGATGTCTAAATGTATCTGGTAAAAATGGAGAGACAACGAGACCAGATTTTTCCACAAGATGGCAAATGCAAGAAGAATGCAAAACAATATAAAAATAACTCATAAAATGGCCATGTTACTAGATCTGTCAACCTTGGGGGATGAAGCAAACCACAGTGGACTGACGTCTAAGTGTATCTGGTAAAGATGGAGAGACAACAAGACCAGATTTTTCCACAGGATGGCAAATGCAAGAAAAATGCAAAACAATATAAAAATAACTCAAGAAAATGGCCATGTTACTAGATCTGTCAACCTTGGGGGATGAATCCATGGATCCCCAAATTGGATCCAGATTTGGAATTTGGATTCGGATCCACCTGGATCCATGCAGGTTGTGTTCCATAAATGTTACGTATGCAGATGAAAATGGATACCTCCACTGTAAAACAAATCCCGAGATTCATCTGCAGATCATGCAATTTTGGGTTTTTTTTTAAGATACAAAAATAAAAAGTGAACAATACGAATTGAAACACTAATGGTTGCATCTCTCCTCTAAAGATTCCATCGTCGTATCAACTATCATCCTCTTTGAATAATAATGTTTAATGAATCTCAATATGCCAAAGGTCATTCCCACAGTGGGCCACGTCACTTCTGTCAAATAATGACCTCTTTCTCCGTTGACTTGATAACCACTTTCTGTTTTGCCTTTGTGCAGCATGTCACTTCTGGCAAAGAATTACCTAGTTCACATCAACTCAATGGCCACTTACTGTTTCGCATTTGCACCAAAGGGAAATAAAATATTTAATTCAACTATGTACACCTATTGCAAAACTCCTTTTAAGATATTAGTCCGTGATGTAATTGAATTAAAAATGTAAGAAAAAAGAGAATATGTTAATGTTGAAAATTGTTTTTATTCTTGAATTTTAATGGATGTATAAGCATCTATGAAAAAAGAGTGCAGTTCAATGCTGTAAATGCTTTTAGATTATATTTTTTGTTTATGTTTGGAATTGCAACAATTTATTACTAGCCCTTCTACTCAAAAAAATTATTTCCTAAATGTTAATCAATGTATCAGACTACATAATAATGTTTTTACATTTCATTTTTATGTGTTTTTATCCTTTCTCAAGAAATAATTAATTTAACTTAATATCTTAAATTAGCTTATACATTTCAGATAGTTCTGGTTTACATTGATAATTTTCTTGGTTGGTTTGATTAAACTTTTAACTGGTTTGATTGTGTTGGTCATGAGGTTTTTCTGCTTTTGATTGGCTAAGAGCTTGCCTTCCTTGAAATTAAGGAAACAGGTTTATAGCCGTAGACTCAGAAGCATCTGACAGGAGTGGAACTCTGCCCCCTTTACGTACCCATACCACCAACAGGTTATTTCAGGTGGCCAGATTTTGTCTACACATAAAAATGCAGTTGCATGTCGGGGTCTTTAAAATTTAAATGTATCAACAGAATTTAGATTAGTAGCCATAAGTATTGTAGCCTTTTTCCTGCTTTTGTGTGTGTGTGTAGTTTGTACCTGCCGATTCCCCTCTGTATCTGAATCCTGGCCTTTCAAAAATCTGATGGACTCATATCCGAATCCAGATCTGCATCTAAATCCGTATTGGAATCCCGATAACTTAGCAAAAATGGCTCAGCAATTAAAGACTTCTCAAAAAACAAAAAGCTGTTCACCAACATATCATAGAACTTTATACAAAAACTTGCCGTATTTTGGAGAAGGCTCTAGTTAAAATTTTCGAAAACGCTCCACTTTTACTTTGGGAATCATATCACTTAATTTTGGACTGAATTCTAGGTGTATCTGGATTAAAATGTAAAGAAAAAAATACTAGATTCTTCTGCAGGATGGCAATGCAAGAAGAATGTAAAACAATATAGAAATGACTCAAGAAGATGGCTCAGCAATTTAAAGACTTCTCGAAAACCAAAAAACTGCTGACCAACATATCAAATAACTCTATACTAAAATCTTGCTATAATAGGGAGGAGGCTCTAGTTAAACTATTAGAAATCATCCCACTTTTATTTCAGGAATTATATCACTTGATTTGGACCGAAGTCTAGGTGTTCCTGGTTAAAATGGAGAGATAAAAATACCAGATTCTTCCACGGGATGGCAAATGCAAGAAGAATGCAAAACAATATAGAAATAACTCAAGAAGATGGCTCAGCAATTAAAGAATTTTAAAAATCAAAATGCTGCTTACCAACACACCAAACAACTCTATACAAAAACTTGCTACAATATGGAGGTGGTTATAGTTAAACTTATAGAAAGCATCCAAATTTTACTTCAGGAATGATATCACATAAATTTGGACCATTAAATCTTTATAGAAAATAAAAAATGTAAATATAAAAAGAAAAAAACATAAAAAAGAAGATAGTGTTCTAGTTGAACTCGGATAAAGCCGAGGGTCCAGATGGTTTGAGCAAAATTCTAGAAAAGAACTTAGCACATAACTAAGAAGGATATATTAGCCTTTATAGAAGAATTGAGAACAAATAGAAAACTGGGATGGGCAACCAATTCCTCCTCCCATGCTCTAGTTCCAAAAAGCAAACAATTCTTCCATTTTCTGAATTTAGAGTCTATTCCATTTTTTCTGAATTTAGAGTCTATACCCGTCTCTTTATGTAACCCTCTGTATAAGAATCTAATGAAGCTGCTGGCAAAAAGATTAGTAGTGGTAAACAAGATTGAAGCTATGCACCCAAGTTACTACTAAGAAAGAAAACAAAGAAACCTGGTTACAAAATTGGACATGGCTAACACTTTTGATGGGTTAAATCACTACTTTGATTTTAAAAATCCAGATGAATTTAATTTATCTAACTTTACCATTAACTGTTTCAGAATGTTTGAGAGTGGTTCCATCCTCATCAGACTTCATATGGAAAAAGTAGAATTTCAAATCCCATTCAGAATTCAGCAGAGTTAACAGTTTTCAGGATTTTGGGAATGGCAAGATCATAGTGTTTCCACTGAATTGCACGATGATGAATTTGCCTAGGATGAATTGTTATTGTTGGGATTTTATCACTATTATTTTTATTTAAATAATTTAGAGATGGGGACCATGACAACCCCCCATCCCCCTTGAATTTCCTTAAAAATTGGTGGTCCCACACATCCCCCTTGTGCATCTCCCTGCTCCCCCATCCCAAAAACTTGGTGGAACATTGGGTATGACTAATAATTTGAAGTTTAACAGCTTTGCTCTAAACACATCTCTACAGATAATGAACAGAATCTCTCAAATATTGTGTTTGGGAATAGTCAAGAAGTTTTCTCCTATCTTTCAAAGATTAAACCCCTGGACCTTGGATGTTAGGAGTAACGGACCACCTTGCTCTAGGACTCGACCCAAGTTTACACAATCAGGCCCCTCAGCCCTGAGTATTCTCCAGACACCAGTATCAGAAGTCTATCAGCCCCTCTACCGTGATCGCTGACTCAGGAGGAGGAGCCTTCTTCACCCTCTCTCCCCCTCAGTCTTGGCCTCTGATTCTAGCACACCTTGACATGCTCTTTTTGTAATTGTCATAGCTTTATTTCCGCACCTCTTATGCATTATTGTAGTTCTTTATGCTAAATACTTAGCTCTTTCCTTGTTCTTGTTTTAGTGGAGCTGCTTTTACACTCCCACTATGTAGTGACATTAGATGTACTTTTGAGCCCCAATGACCTACTATTGTCGCAATTCGTAATGGCCACTAATCTGTTTTGATCAATAAGTCATCATCTTGGAATCCTATTTTGACCAAGATCACAGAAAAGCTATCTTCTGAAACTCAACTTGGTTGAACCTTGAACCTCCGTGCTAGAATGGTCCTGATCAAGTCAGCTTTTTTGTAGCCATCTTCCCTAATTATTTGCATTCTATTTTATCTACACCTGCTCCATTTATCAAAGGATTGGAGAAAGCGTTAAAAGAACCTTTTTATAGTCGTGGAAAAACATTCATCCAGAAAAGAGTTCCAGTGAGTATCCTGGGAAAAGTTCAAGCTGCCTCCAAGCAAGGGAGGCCTGATCAAGAACCTCCTGGATGTAGGAAAAAATCTCACAGCTAATCCAGTGTGAAATCTGATTACAATTCCTAACTAATGGGTGGAAGTTTGCAATACGTTTGACTACTTGGAATGGAAAGACCCTTTTGAAATGCAGTTAACTTTTGGGCAACAGCTTCAGCAATATGGAGTACTTTCAAAAACTCAGCCATTTATCTTGGAATCCCTATTTTCAAAAAACCATTCAGAACAGAAAATATAAAATTCTAGGCAATCAGTCACTGAAAAATATCCCTGAACTCAAATATCCTGACCTGTCTCCATGTTAAAGGAGTTAAAGCTATATCAGACTTAACTCGACAAAACAAGTCAAAGATTCCATGATTGAAATCCTGTTCTGACTTCCTTTGTCTACCAGCTTTCCTTCTGCACAACTTAATATCCTTGGTCAGCCAGCTCTATTTAAATTCGCAGATCTCATGAGACCTTGGAAACATTTGATCTCGGATATGTATACAATAGTTTCGTTACTCAGAGTCAAAGGTGGAACTCCCTCCCCTTTGGGTTCCCCAAGTAGATTGAAAATCAAAATGGTGCACAAATTTTGTTTCCAACGGTGAATGCATTCTTCTGGCTGCTAGCTCATAAAAAACTTTAACTGCCTGAAAATTCAAATGAAATAGGAACCATATGCCCTTCAAGGTATTCCCTAGGACATTCTGAGGAATAATCAATTGAATCTTGATAATCGCTGTAAGATAACTTGAGGTCTCTGGAAGGACCTTCTAGACAGCATTTACATTTCGTCTCTTGATCCTCCTTTCAGTGTGGATAGTATTTTCATAAGCTGGACGAAACCTTACGCAAGCTCAATTAAAGGTAAGTCATTCTTCGCTAGACTATTCCAGCTTATTTACACGGTAAGTCTATGGTAAGTACAGAACATCCGATAAAGCCATTTTTTATAATGAACAATGCAACATTAATCGGGTAAAACACAAATTGATTCTACTCCTCAAGGAAACTGTGAGCAACAACAATCAAAGAAGAGTAAAAGTAGTGAGGCACGAGAAATAAATTCATATGAAAGTTGCAGCTTAAAGCAGTGGATAAATAAGAGTAACTATTGTAACAACGGCATACTCCAAGGACTCTTGTTTGGGCTAATTAAATTCTTCTTTTAAAATATCATTTTTGGTTTTACTAAGTAGAGTAACTCATTAATACATAACCCATCTCCCATGAATATTTTGTCAAAAGGACCAAATTCTCATGAGCTTAACCATCACCCATGAGAATTATGAACCATCCCCATGAGAATTTTATCAAAATGAACCATTTCTCATGAATTTGAATGGTATCAGAGTAATGCTCATATAGGTGAAGAAGTTGAATTCAAACTAAGAAACGAATCACATAGAATCAATCATCACATCCAGGCTTGCACCCATAAGCAAGACTTCTCTTCTCGGGAAGGTCAGTCATCCCAAGACTCCTCTGGCTGTAGCATGCTTAATCATGGAGTTTTCCCCGTTGTCAAGCCCACTTAGATTCTACCGCATTTGTGAACATTGGCAAGTATTGAACTTCGTGAAATATTCATTTAGAACTCCCTCGACTCTTTATTTAAACATTTATTTAAATATTTAAAGAGATTTTGCAGTCCAACATATGATTGGGCAGCAAAAGGAAACCTGGACAGAGCAGAGGCTGGGAACTCTATTACTGATCTGGACAGATATTATATTTTGAAAGAATTAGAACTGGTAGGTCATCAAGGAATTAATTGCATATAATGTCTGGGGGATTCAAGAGTGGTAATTGGCATGATGAATGATTGGCTGAACACAAAAGCTTTAACATTCATTAAACTGGTCCGGAGATATAGAATTAAAGTCACTTCTTCACCAATCCCGGTCAGAGACGCGATGAAAGCATCGACTAGCTGAGACACATGATAAAAGCATAAACCAAACGAAAAATGCATCAAAACACCCAGATTGACTAGTTCGCAGCAAGGCAGAGAACAATAGACGGACAAATGGTGCAAACCCTTTAGATCAAGATAAGTAACTCCTACCACCAAGGACACGGAGCAAATTATGACCCTCCAATCGATCTCAACCTACGTAACGTTCAATGTGAGGAGTAAATGTGATTCTTATTCAGAAACTTTGCACATTTATGTATCAACTAGCAGCCTTTCACATGTATGAACCTTTGGTCTCGCATTAAAATGCAATTGTGATTTAGAGCGCAAAAAGAAAGAAAGAAAACAATACACATTGTGTTTATAAAGAAAATGAAGAAGGCAGCAGACTTTTGAGCATGCATTATGCTTATAGCTAGGACGAGATCTTAATTTCTACAAATGCCCTCCCGCTATGCGGAAGCACTGCATTATTTGTACTTGATTATCAAACGTTTTGTGTTATTGCAGTCCAAAAACGAGTTATCTCCACAATTTCATAAAAAAGGAAAGGAAAAAAAAAAAGGAACGTTGAGAAGAATAGAACTGACCTCCTTGGAGGTCAATTCGGACTGGTAGGGCAAAACAAAGTTGACGGTAAGCTTGGTGGGAATCGATCCGGGAACCGCAGGGCGTGCCTTCATGAATGACAATGGGGTCTTTGGAGGCTCCATATTGGGCGCCACCTTCTTCCAGGCATCTATGAAGCCTTGGTGGGCTGCATCAGTAGTAGCAGGGGCATTGTCTGCAAATCCCCGTCTGCCCGCTACTGCTCCGCTCCCTCCTACTCTTGCAGAGAAAACCGCTGGCTTCAGAAGAGAACACAACGCTCGTCGGCCCAGCATGATGATGATGGCTTACAAACCCTTCTGTATCAAACCCTACAGAGCGTGAAAACCTTGAAACCCTTCTGTAGCAGTTTTGACCTCTCTCTTCTCGCCGTTCGGATGGGAGTTATTGGGCATTTGTTCCCTTTACTTCTGCTATTATGTACAGTCCTCTAATTTTGTCACTTGCAAGCATCAAAATTTAATTTTAAGTGATTAAAATCCTTCGATGTAAATATTTTAAAACACCGTTATATGATTGCTCAAGCAAACCCAAAGAAAGAAAGAGGAAGGCTATGAATAAAAACCAATAAGATGAAAGTCTAAAAGACTAATGGGAATGATAATGGAGAGAGTCTCGTATAAAAGGGGTTGATAATGTTTTATCCATTTATGTTTTTTTTAATGGGTTAATGTTATTCTTTTTATAATTGATTTAATAACAATAATTTGTTGATATGGTTTGTACTTTGAGAGATTGGATATGTTTCGACGCTTGATAGATCTAGGATTAAGATGGATCTAGATTGGTTACTTTTGGGGCTAATTAAATTATAAGAAAAAACAATTGATTCAAGTTTGCTCAAGCAAACCCAAAAAAAGAAAGAAGAAAGCTAATACATGAGGATCGATGAATAAAAACCAATAAGATGATAGTCTAAAAGACTAATGGGAAAGAGAATGAAAGAGCCTTGTATAATGTTTTGTCAACTTAGGTTTCCCAATAAGGTTAATGTTATTTTTTTTATAATTGACTTATTAACAATAATTTGTTGATATGGTTTGCACCTCGAGAGATTGGATCTGTCTCGGCGCTTGATAGATCCAAGATTAAGATGGATCTATGCTTACTTTTGGGACTAATTAAGTTACAAGGAAAAACGATTGATTCAAGTTTGCTCAAGCAAACCCAAAGAAAGAAAGAGGAAGGCTAATACATGGGGATCGATGAATAAAAACCAATAAGATGAAAGTCTAAAAGACTAATGGGAATGATAATGCAGAGAGTCTTGTATAAAAGCATTGATAATGTTTTATCAACTTAGGTTTCCCAATGGGTTAATGCTATTATTTTTATAATTGACTTAATAATAATAATTCGTTGATATGGTGGAAGTTCATTGATGTCATCTAGTGCACGTGAATCATGTTGATACTAATTCGATTAATGTTTAAGTTGCAAGTAAGTTCATTATAGCTTAGTTAATTATAGCCAATCAAGATACTTAATAGTGTTGAAGTTGTAACTAGCCTAGATCCATGTTAATCCCAGATCTATCAAGCGGCGAGAGGGATCCAATCTCTCGAGGTGCAAACCTCTTTTTTTAGTGTAAAACTTGATGAAAAGTTTTCACCTCAAGAGATTTGATCCCTTTCGATGCTTGATAGATCAAGGGTTAAGGTGGATCTAGGTTGGTTATATAAAACTATATAATATCTATATTTGAATCTATATTTCTTTCTTATTCACTCTCTCTATCTCACCCCCAAACATACACACTTTCTTTCCATATCTATCTATCTTTCTCGCTCGCTCCCTCTTTTTTCCTCTCTACCTCTCTCTCTTCCCCTTCTTTCCTTTTCTCTGTCTCTTCCCTCCCACTCTCCTCTCTCTCTCACTCTCTCCATTGCTCCCTAGTCACACCCTCTCTCTCTCCACCTTTCTCCCTTTATGTCTTTCTTCTTCCTTCCCTCCCTCTCCCCCTACAACTCCATATCTATCTCCTTCTCTCTTGAGTCCTCTCTCTCCCTTTCTCTCCCACATCCATGTCTCTCCCCCCAATCTCTCTCTCTCTCTCTATCTCTCCTTTGTTCTTTCCTCCCTCTCTCTCCCCCTCCAACTCTCTCTCTCCCTGCACTCCACCTTTGTCACTATCTCAATTTTCTTGTTGTCATCACTTGGAGTGCACTTGGATCCTTAGTTAAGATGGATCTATGTTGGTTCTTACTAATATTATTTATATTATACAAATTCCACATCTTTAAATATGAAAGTATTCTCATTTTCAATTTTATTAAAACCTTAATTTAATTTCTATGTGAATAGTCTTCGATAGAGAATTTAGATATATCTCAAAAGTAATTATAACAATTTTCCTTTTAGCTTCAATTAAATAAATGTTATAAAATTAAATTAAAATAAATATTTTTATTCTGAAATAAGTTATGGTTTTTGGGCATGTGGTATTGATAAGTCATGGTATTGGCCCATGGTAGTGTAACAAAGCCTATTTACTAGTTAATAATGTCCATGGTAAAGTGGGGGTGACTATCCATGGTTCTTGTCATATTGTTGAAAAAAATTTGATTGTGAAATAAGTTGTGATTTTTTGGCATGTGGTATTGATAAGCCATGGTATTATCCCATGCTATTGTAACGAAGGCTATTCACAAGTTAATAATATCAATTGCAACATGGAGGCGAATATTCAAGATTAAGAATCTTGTCATATTGTTATAGAATATTTTGATTGTGAAATAAGTTATGTTTTTTGGGCTTGTGGTATTGATAAGCCATGGTATTGGTATTGTAACAAAGTCTATTTACAAGTTAATAATATCCATGGTAAAGTGGGGGTGATTATCCATGTTTAAGAATATTTTCATATTGTTCTAAAATATTTTGATTGTAAAATAAGTTATGTTTTTTTGGGCATGTGAAACCATGGTATTGTAACAAAAGCTAATTAAATTACAAGTTAATAATATCCACAGTAAAATGGGGGTAAATATCCATGGTTAAGAATCTTGTCATATTGTTATAAAATATTTTGGTTGTGAAATAAGTTAGGTTTTGGGGCATGCGGTATTGATAAGCCATGGTATTGTAACAAAACCTATTCACAAAATCAAAATATAACAAATTGATTTTTATTATTTTTAGTACTCTAACCTTTTATTATTAATTGAACCAACATTCAAATGTTTGCAGTCATCACAAGCGATATCACTTTTAATTTTTATTTTTATTTTTTAATTAAGCCGACATTTAAAATTGTTTACGTATTTTCATTACATCTACTCTATACTGGGTTGTCTCGATTGGTTATATAAAGCTATATAATATCTATATTTGCACCTATGTGTCTCTTTCTTATTCACTCTCTCTATCTCACCCCCAAACATACACACTCTCTTTCCATATCTATCTATCTTCCTCACTCCCTCACTCCCTTTTCCTCTCTCCCTCACTCTCTTCCCCTTATTTCATTTGCTCTCTCTTCCCTCCCACTTTCCTCTCTCCCTCACTCTCTCCATTGCTCCCTTGTCACACCATCTATCTCTCCACCTTTCTCCCTCTATGTCTTTCTTCTTTCTTCCCTCTCTCTCCCCCTACAACTCCATATCTTTCTCCTTCTCTCTCTTGAGTCCTCTCTCTCCCTTTCTCTCCCACCTCCCTGTCTCTTCCCCCATATCTCTCTCTCTCTCTCTCTCTCTCTCTCTCTCTCTAGCTTTGTCACTATTTCAATTTTCTTGTTGTCATCACTTGGATCTTTAGTGAAGATGGATCTATGTTGGTTCTTACTAATATTATTTATATTATACAAATGCCACATCTTTAAATATGAAAGTATTCTCATTTTCAATTTTATTAAAACCTTAATTTAATTTCTATGGGAATATTCTTAGTAGTCGTGAGGATAGAGAATTTAGATATATCTCAAAAGTAATTATAACATTTTTCCCTTTAGCTTCAATT
>APFE030187245.1:0-14834 GCA_000404065.3 Pinus taeda | reverse complement strand
TATGGTTTTTTGGCATGTGGTATTGATAAGTCATGGTATTGACCCATGGTATTGTAACAAAGCCTATTTACAAGTTAATAATGTCCATGGTTAAGTGAGGGTATTTATCCATGGTTCTTGTCATATTGTTGAAAAAAAAAATGATTGTGAAATAAGTTATGATTTTTTGGCATGTAGTATTGATAAGCCATGGTATTAGCCCATGTTATTGTAATGAAGGTTATTCACAAGTTCATAATGTCAATGGCAACATGGGGGTGAATATCCATGATTAATAATCTTGCCATATTGTTATAAAATATTTTGATTGTGAAATAAGTTATGTTTTTTGGCCTTGTGGTATTGATAAGTCATGGTATTGTAACAAAGTCTATTTACAAGTTAATAATGTCCAGGGTAAAGTGGGGGTGATTATCCATGTTTAAGAATATTTTCAAATTGTTCTAAAATATTTTGATTGTGAAATAAGTTATGTTTTTTTTGGCATGTGGTATTGATAAACCATGGTATTGGCCCATGGTATTGTAACAAAGGCGAATTAAATTACAAGTTAATAATATCCACGGTACAATGGGGGTAAATATCCATGGTTAAGAATCTTGCCATATTGTTATAAAATATTTTGGTTGTGAAATAAGTTATGGTTTTTGGGCATGCAATACTGATAAGCCATGGTATATCACTTTGAACTTTTCACTTTTATTTTATTTTTTATTTTTTAATTAAGACAACATTTAAAATTGTTTACATACTTACATTACATCTACACATCTACTCTATATTGGGTTGTAGATCCCTCTCAGTGCAACTAGAGTCCGTCTACATAATGTAAATTTACCATTAATGTATTTATTATATTTTTGTAAGGCATGTTCTTCATGCTTGGAGACTCAAATAGTGTTAAAAAAGAAATTATTTGGGTCATGTACCATTTGGACATTTGTAAGAGAAAGAAATTTGAATTTTTATTGAGTCATAAATCCCCAAGTTGACCAAGTAAACTTGGCCCGCCAAAGTGACACTCATTCAACCCTCTTACACAACTATATATAAGAGACAAGTTTGACCACTTTGGAAGACATACATTCATCATCATATCATATATCTTCTACACCTAACGAAGGAGAAATAGACTAAATAGAAGGAGAAAAAAGAGCTCACATGTGTACAGGAATTTCAATAAGAAAGGTAGAAATTTCTAAAGTAGTTGTAGACCAATTTTCAGCCCCTCTTGTTGTAGGTTTGAATTTCAGAGCTTTGACCAAAATTGGAGCAGTTAGACCAGCATTGACTTTGACTCTTGGAGGTGACTTGGAAGAGGGTTCGACTTGGTATCTTGGTGGTAATTTTGTCTTGATCTTGGTCTTGGATATCTCTCATGTTGATATGATTCTATATGAGAAGGATTGTTGGGTTCTCCCCTAGCTTACAACCTAATTTTAGTGTCTCTTATCTCTTTGTTTCCTTGAAAGACTAAATATTTGTATAATTGTTTGATGAAGAACACATAAGAAGTAATAAGAAAACATTTAACATTCACAAGTAATTATGAAGAAGAGGAATTGAGTATTAAACTACTATGCACTTGGTTTCTCAACATGGTATCAAAGCTAAGGTCTAAGAGTAGTCTTGAAGAAGTTTATGAGAGATTGAAGTTTAGAAGCATATCAAAGGTCTGAATCTTGTAACATATTATCTGCACACGAGATTTGAACCTGTGGATGAATGTAGCAGTGGTCTGAATTATCCCTTAGAAATAAGAAAGCTCACATACCATCACTAAGGCAAATTAACGAATATCTCTGAGGCATTTCATATGACATCAATCCTGAAGCATTTTATATACTAAGACAATATTACAACGAAAGGTAAAGTTTCTGAGGCAATATGAAATCCTCTCCATGATCCGAGATCATCTCTAAGGTAATCTAGGCCTCTATGAAACCATTACAAGATCAGATTTTGATGGATTTTAGTTTCTTTGGATAGTGGCATGACACTCCTATGAGCTACATGTGGAATCTATCTTCTATGAAAAAATTGCAAACCCATGATGAGGAAATGATTATTGATTATTTATATGCATTACCATTTATTAATTTATATTCATTAATTATTAGATTAATAAATTGTCATTAAATCATTGATTAATTTGTATACATTACCCTTTATTAATTTATATTGATTAATTATTATATTATTACAAAAATATTGGTTTAGTATTTTAGGTTTTTAGGTTTTTTCAGCTGACAATTTATGGTTTTTGACCTTTTGTGCCTTTTATTATTTATTCCTCTACATTGAATCTTCTTTCCTCAAGCATTGTCCTGATGATGAATCCTCTTTGGGATTTGAAATGTCGACAAATTTCAAATATTATTGTGGAAAATCTTAACCTTCTATCTACAAAAGAAAACCACATAAGTCTGAAATCTATCATGAAGCACTTTATCTATGGAACCTTGCAAAGATAATAAGGAGACTACATTTTGAGGAAAAGACTAAGGAATTGTTTAAGATAAGAAACTATGTTATATCTCCATGAAAAGACTATGATCTATAAGGAATTTGAACTCGCTAAAAGTGACAAGGTTAAGATTATAACAGTTTGAGACATTAGTTCAAAATGGTACCTCTGTGAATTAAGAGCTGAAAGTATGGGATCATACTTTCTTTTGTGGCTCAAATCTGTAAATGTTACACTATAATAGAAGTACATAATATATATTACAGTAAGTCATCATATATCAATGAAAAAGGCCGAGTACCTATGGAAAACCAATAATATATAACTAACATTTGAAGCTCACTTTACAATGATGATCAAGTCTGTAAAAGCAATAGACATTGCAGGGAACTTATCCATTATATTTTTAAAGCAACTCATATATGGAAGGATGGATTGAAGGATGAAGTAAAATATATCACAGTGTAAAGCATTTAGACCATTATATCTACCTTGCTTAAAGTCTGAAGTCTGCATCTCTGGAGCAAAAAGAAGTATAATTGAAGGTTGATGTGTGGACCTTTTGAAGACCATACAAAGACATAGTTGCAGAACTTTTATCTACAAAATTAAAAAGAATTCTTATGGATAGAATTGAAGAGCTGACTTGAGCTACCATGATGTGAAGTTTGAAGTTCATTGTATCTCTTTGAAGCAACCCAAGGAAGTTATATTATGATACCATACTCTAAGGCAAAAATTGAGAACAAGTAAAGTTAGGTTAAAAAGGTACTTATAATTCTTTGCTTTTCATATCTCAAAAGTTAGACATAGATCTAAATTTCTCTTGCAAATAATGATCTCAAATATCAACAATCTTAGAAGTATATGTCAACCATTTTGTATCGAATGCTAAATCTCTGGGATATGAAGAAATTACATTTAGGAAATATCATGAAGTGTAAGCTAACATATTGTCCTTTCTTGAGGACAAAGACTTAATTGATATGCTATGTGTTGCTCTCATAAGCATTCAAATCCTTTCCTTTGAAGACTATGTTTTTTGTGATCAAGGAGAAAAAAGAACTCAATTCCATGCATAAAAGGCTTGTCAATAGCATTTATAGGGTTTGCAACTAACACATTAGTATACTTGTAGAATTAGAAATTTTAGAAAGAATAGCAGGTCTTGAAGCATATAGGGTTTGCAAACCCTAACAAAAGTTTGAATTATAAAACCTTAGGACTAATCATTTATGTTATGAGAGGAAGCCCTAGCCCTTGAAAATGAAAAAAATGACATCATGCTTATGTGAGGACAAGGTTGATAAAAAATGTCCAAGATTAAGAGGGAGTCGACTTTCCTAAAAAATATAAGTACTCTAGATCTCCTTTCTTTGATTACTATTATTGTTATTTTGTATATGCACCTTGTTAGCCTTCTAACAAAGTTTGCAAGTCAAACATAAAGACTACCTAAGCTTTAACAATAGATAAAGGACTTGGAAGAACCTAGCATAGCACGAAGACTTTCCTAAATCGTAGAAGACATGAATGCAAAAGGAGAAAGCAATTTGAAATTTGTATCAAAGAAATCAACACTTAGATTTAGATGGCAACATGGAAGAAAGACTTGAGAAGGTTATCCCAATATAAAGGAAGAAGTTCACTTACCTTATCTAGAAAGAGAGAGTTGAAAGCATAATCTGACATATCTTGGAAGAATACAATACTATTTGATGTTTGGCAAGAGAAGCTTTTGATTGAGATTCTTCAGAAGGGCAGAAGATGACTCTGTGGCAATACCCTTTGGAAAGAAGTTGAAGAGTTCTAATTTTGTTGATACACCATTGTACCAATAGTTGATTAGTTCCTTGGTATATCTTATTCAAGGACATCGATTGGGTTGGCAATACTGATGATGAATATAGATACTACCGATGGTGGGTCTGCTTGGGGTTTGCTATGATTTCTTGGAAAAAGCATGAAGCATGATTTTGTTACATTGTGAAGGAAGAGGATATGGAAGTATGCACAATTAGTTGTAAATTAGTTTGGCTCCATAAAATGTTTGATGAACTATTTTATGACATATTGGATTCGATTGATTAAAGATATATGAAGATTATCAGAGAACCGAGAAGGTCGAAGCACATTATGGTCTGTGACATGATGTAGAATGGAGCAGTGAAGCTACAAGTATATCTCCACCAACGAGTGTGTAGTCGATGCATTGATAAAATCCCTTCCTAAGGGAAAGGATGAGTATTTTTTACAAGCTTGGGCCTGTGGATATCTCCTCCCTGTTTGAGAGGGAGAGAGGATGGACACCATGTTCTACATGTGTCATGTATTGTGGCCAGGACTAACAGTCGTAACTCTAGTACATAAACACGAATATGGAGAATGGTGGACTGGATAACCATATTGGACAGACATCCTTAAGTCATGTACTATGACCAAGACTAACAGTCGTAAGTTAAGTACATGGACTTGGTTAAATAAACTTGGTTAAAGAATGGTCTGATGGATGAACATTTCCTTGGGATTAGGAGGAAATGGTCTTGCGAGGACATATGAACCTACGTAGGATATGTGCCTTGAGAGGCGGTGGTGTCTTATCGAATGCCTCCCAGCATTAAGCTATGATCTAGTGGAGAGATAGAGCTTACTTGTCAAGGCCTTGGTATTTTGACAGTGTTGGTTATGATGATGTTAGCATCATTGATGCTTATCAATCTGGATCCTTTCTTATATGAATATTTCAAACTTGAGATTATCTTTTTGAGTCATTATGAATACCTCCCTAGTTAAGAGGGAGTGTTGGAGTTGTAACTAGAGTCGGTCTTCATAACATAAATTTATCATTAATGTATTTATTATATTTCTGTTAAAGCACATTCTTCATGCTTAAAGAGTAAAAAAAGGTCAAAAGAAAATTATTTGAGTCATGTCCCATTTGGACATTTGTAAAAAAAAGAAATTTGATTCTTTATTGAGTCATAAGTCCACAAGTTGTTAAAGTCAGCGCTCCTGGGACAAGTCGGACTAGCCCTCGACAATGACACCCATTCGACCCTC
Source organism: Pinus taeda (assembly GCA_000404065.3). NCBI lineage: Eukaryota > Viridiplantae > Streptophyta > Pinopsida > Pinales > Pinaceae > Pinus > Pinus taeda. The sequence goes on along the minus strand of APFE030187245.1, from coordinate 9,307 downwards.
CTGAACAAATATATATAAAAGACAAGTTCGACCCCTTTGCAAGACATACATTCATCATCATATCATATATATTTTGCACCTAACGAAGGAGAAATAGACCAAGTACAAGGAGAAAGAAGAGATCGCACATGTAGAGGAATTTTAGTAAGAAAGGTCGAAATTTTTTAAGTAGTTGTAGACCAATTTTGGCCCTCTCATGTTGCAGATTCGAATTTCGAAGCTTTGACCAGAATTGGAGCAATTAGACCAGCATTGAATTTGACTCTTGGAGATGACTTGGAGGAGGGTTGGACTTGGTATCTTCGTGGAAATTTTGTCTTGATCTTGGTCTTGAATATCTCTCATGTTGATTTGATTCTATAAGAGAAGGATTGTTGGGTTTTCCCCTTATGGGTTTTTCCCTAGCCCGCGACCTAATTTTGGTGTCTCTTGTCTCTTTGTTTCCTTGAAAGACTGAATATTTGTATAATTGCTTGATGAAGAACACATAAGTAGTAATAAGAAGACATTTAACATTCACAAATAATTATCGAGAAGAGGAATCAAGTATTAAACTATTATGTACTCAGTTTCTTAACAAACAATAACCAATTGGCCATTAGAAGAAGTTGAACTACCATAATTGTTTCTTGATGGATTTCAGTGTTTAAGGAGGGTCAAAACTATAAGAAGGGGCTATTTGGAGTTACGTTGGGTCCACCTAGTTCCTCAATGTCGATCACTTTATCAAGTTGCTTTAGCTAACCAATAGCTTGGTATGGAATAATTGTGTCACTTAATGTTCATTTTATTCACTAAAAGCATTTTATCTCATGAAGGCTTGAAGGTTTTGCGATAGTTTAGTTGTGGAATGCCCTAGTTAAGCTTGTTGCCTTTATAATTGCTAAGCTTTGTTATAACTTTTAATATCAATAAGATCACAAATTTTGTGTTCCTCGCAAGGGTTTGATATATAATGAATATACATGTTTAGGAATGGATATCCCTTTTATTGCCCACCATAATGGAAGGAGGACTCTATATATATGCCTTAGTTTGCAAGGTCTACTCCATTATGAAGTTATTTAGGTTCAATTTATTGCTTACCTACACTTAAGTGAGCTTAAAACATAGATAATGAGACATCCAGCCAAAAAATCCTTATATGGCCTTAAAAGATATAGCTAGATAGAACAAATGGATATTTAAAGCAAAATATAATTTGATTATGGTCATTCAATTGAAAATTGCTTGACTAGTTTTGGAAACCATTCTTTCAAAGAAGTGGACCTTGAAGGATGTCCATGGCATAGCAAATATTCTTGCAAACTAGAATTTTGAGGTAACTTGATTAGTTATTTCTATTGAAACTAATAGCTTAATCTCAAACATTTAAATTGTTTCAAAAAATGACATCCCCCATGTTATCCCTTTATGAAACTTATCTTTGAATGTGCATCAAAGAGGTATTAAAGAGATGTAAGGGGTAGGTAGCATTATTAGTGGTAAGGGATGCAAAATTATGATTTATTATAACCAAAACATTGGCATAATAATAATAATCGTGTTGAAGTCTTGGCCTTTTAACATGGCCTTCGGCTAGCATGTATTTTGGAAACGAGTTATTTGTGTTTTGGGCATAATAATAATAATCGTGTTGAAGTCTTGGCCTTTTAACATGGCCTTCGGCTAGCATGTATTTTGGAAACGAGTTATTTGCAAATGGAAGGATATTGTTAGATTATTATTCAAAAGATAGAGCATGTTTATCATATGGATTATGCCCTTTAGTACTCACATACACCTAGATACTAAAGGTGGCATAGTGTCTACTACTTTTATGTTTTGTCAATATGTGATCCACCCCATTATGGCATAGTTACTTCTTGTTCTTCATTATCACGGCTCTATTGCAATGGACCATTCCCCCTTGAATTTCCTTACCTTCATCTATATTTACAAACTATCATCGATTTCTAGCCTAACCTTATTTGCCTATCCTATCACTTTTTCCCTTGGTCATCAATTTGATCCATCAAACACTTTGGAGCACTCATTTGGGGCACTTGCTTGAAAAGACAAGAAACAAAGACAATAAATTAATCTTGGCTTAAAGGTCCCAATGGGATGTAATGATAAGGCCAAAAACATCCACTTCCTACTTTAAGTACTAATATATTTATTATTGAGGAGTTAAGTGGCAAAGAATGAACAATAGGGGATAAACGATGTAAATAGGAATAATGGACATGAGATCATACATCATGCACATTAGAAAACATATCTTGCATGATGGTTATTAGGGGGTTGAATTTATCTAGATGATGCAAAAAATGAAGATATGGATGGAGCTTTAGACCATGATACTGAACCAAATCATTTGACACAAGCTACAACAACACCTCTTTTTATAATGGATGGTAAATCAAAGCCATCTATTTTAACTCATGTTATAGTGCTTTATAATTTGAAATCAACATGTGGATGGTTAGACAATAAATCTACATCCTTATTAAGGTATATATAGATATTGATATTCCTTGCAAATAATTCCCTAAGAAAATCTTAGGCACTTCCCCTTGATTTGATGATGGTACTAAGAATAAAGTGGATGTTGTAGACTCAATGCACTTAACCCCATGGGAATCAAACCAAAGACTTGCATATTGCACCTAATTAGGGGCAACATTCTAGTAACATTGGTGCCAACAAATTAAGGTAATCCTTAAGGCTTCATTGATGTGTATATTGTGATGTGTAATATTATATAATAATAAAAAAATTACAAGTTCTTCAATATTTTCATCTTATTAGTTAATTATTACTTGATGTTAATTACATCTAGTTTATTGTAGAATAAATTGTTTCCAGTGTGCAATGTTCTTACCAATACATGTAAAAATGATAGAAACTATTGACTAATTTAGTTGCTGATTACAATGTATATCATGCATGCCTAGATGATTATATTGTATACAAAAAACTGACATAAAGCTAAGTTTGTGTGTCAAAAATGGAAAAGAAGTAATTGCTACTATGATCTAAAAGGTAAAAATGTCTCATACAAATTATTACATCACTTGTCGATATTTCAAGATTGCAATGCTTGTTTTGTCTTTCGTTGAATATAACTACATATATGGATTTTCATGCAAAAAAAAGGAGCGCAAAAGAAGTGTTGCACAATCCTACATATTTTGAGGCAATGAAGTGGATAGAGGATACATGGGTTATGTGAGCAATGTAATTTAAGACTAGGCTTAGTGATCGATGGAGTGAATTCAATCTTTTTCTAGTCTACAAATTATACAATTTGTCATATTATTTGTTTCTATTTATAGGCATAAAGATGTTTATGACGAGAGAAAAATAATGTTGTCCCTTATTTATATAGATGCATACAAATTGAATGATATGATAAGAAAGTTGGATGAACTACAAAAGAAAACATTGATAATAGGAAAGTTTATCTTCTTGACATGGTTTTGTTAAATAAATATATTCTAATACAATTGATTTTAGGTAAATCTGACATCTAAGCAGGCCTATTCAATGGTTCAGATGTTATATTTAGGAATTACACCCTAGGTGTAGTTGACATTATTTGGATATAATTCATGAATATATAAATTCAGATATGCCAACACCAATCATTGAACCACTTAACAAAGAAGGCATTTTCCCTCATTAGACACCAATAACAAGAGTGTCTAAGGAGCCATCATACAAGAAAGGTCCAACTCTTTTTCAATAACAATTTCTAATGCATTTAGGGATGTTGAAGAACAGCTCATAGCTTAGAAGGTCCCAAAGTTTGGTTGCTCTAGAATTTGATTGAAAAGGAGTTAATCAACATAGATTGATATATACAACAATTTCTCACATACTAAAATACATCACATGACTTTATTAAACAAATTAGAAAAACAAAAGTTTATTATATTTGGTCACCCATTGAATGGAAAGGTTGTAAGCACTGTCACATTGGATTTATAAAGAAACCTGAGCTTGATGGACACCAAATACCATGCATTAATATGCTCCTTGAAGTCTTGAAGCTTGATGCTAAATAGCAACAACATAGTTGTTAACTATGTCTTAATGACAACATATATCCTATGCCCACAGGAGACCCGTAAAACTAAAATTATACACAACAACTTGCTTAAAAAACACTTTAATTATTCATCTAAATGAGCATCCATGGCATAACAATGTTTTTGAGAAAAAACATAGCCTTGCACAAATGTAGAACATATGTAACATCTTATATTGGTTATATTGTACTCAATCTACTTCTTTAGATGATCCAGACTTATGCAGGAATGCAACAAAACATAGATATAAACATAAACACAGAGATGAAACAGAAATAAAACTTCATTTCATTAACATCAAAGAACTGAAATATGCTTACATACATAATGGAAATAAACTGGCTCAGACAATGATAGATTATCTCTGAGAAGAGATGTGGCGGCTACATGCCTCTGAATTGTGTTACAGTGAGGCTCAAGTGCCTTTTTATTATTGAACAACAAAGGGAAACCTTAAACAAACAAAAACCTAACCCTAGGAGATGGGACACCAAGAGTTTGCGGGCCCCGTTGGGGTTAGTTGGGCAACCAACTTCCCAGGGTTGTAACTTGGCCATACGATATTTGTTTGGCACATACGATACCTGTCTAGAACTATCTCTCTAAGTATTATAGGATTTGCAGTAGGCCCATTCTTACGGTTGTGGGATTGCGACGAACCTAAAAATAAAGTCGTTTAGGGGGTCAAAACGGCTTTAGAAGTTCATGACTCGAAAAAATGTAAAAATAGTAAACGTTGTTATAATCAAGGACACCGACTAGAGTTCTAGGTGGAATAGGTGGTTGGAGACCAATATCCATCTGGATAAGTCCCCCCCGTTAGGAAGCAATGGTCCCCATTGCGTGCGGAGCCTACATGAGGTGAGGAAATTTCGGTTGAACCTGGTCCCTGGTTAGCCACTTTCCCTAGTGAAGGAGTTGGCCTGCTTTGACTACTCGATATAGTTGGATCCTCTGCTCGTGAGTGTTATTGATATGTGTATCCATGATCCTATCAATTGTGGCATGTTCAATACAACTTAGGTTGAGCTTTGTTGGTGTCAACTGCTCAACAATGTCGTAGGTGTCCAACAATGAGGGGAAGTATGGCATAGCCGGTCCACATTGAATACTGGGTGCAGGCCAAGGAACGGTGGAATGTTGAGCTTGAAATGATTGTCCCCTATAGCCTTAGTGATGGTGTAAGGTCCATATTGGAGTGGGCAAAGTTTGCAGTGGGGCCCAACGAGGCGTTCTTTCTGCAAATGTAACCAAAATTTGTCGCCCAACTGGAACTTGTGTAGCACTCGATGTTGATCATGATGCTACTTGTACTTTTCATTTGCTCTGTCAAATATGCCATGGAACTGTTGTTCAATGTGTTCAATGAAATTGTTAGCCCTGTCAGCTTCGGACTGGACATGAATTGAATCTGCCTGAGTAGCTGCAAAAGATATGGCAACATTAATGGGACATATTGTTTGGAATCCTAGTCCCACCTGAAAGGGGTTGTGGCCATCTGAGCCGTGGAGAGCACCATTGTAGTTGCGTTGGACATAGGGGGGGCTCTCATACCATGTGCGTGGGTGCTTTGAGTTGTACATGCATAGGATGTGCACGATCATCCTATTAATGACATCTATTTGGCCACCAATTTGGGGGTGAAAGGTCGTGGACTTAGTGAGCTTGATATCCAGCAACGACCAAAGGCTTGACCAAAATTCACTTAGGATCTGACTGTCCCAATTTTAGACAATGGATTGTGGGTTCCCAAAGTGTAGCCATACTCGTTGAAAGAAGAGTTTGGTAGTGGCTTCTGTGGAGATACTCTTCTTGCAGGCCACTAGAATGGCCATCTTAGAGAATATGTTAACGACTATGAAAACACAGTCGTTGTCATGCTTGGTAGAAGGAAGGCCCGACATATAATCCATGGATTCCTAGGTCCATCTAGGAGTATGCAAAGGAGTATACATGGCTTGCTTCTTGATTGTAAGTTTGTAAATAGCGTAGGTAGTGCAAGATCTAATGTAATTCCAAACATCCTGTCAAAGGTTTGGCCAATAAAAATATTTTTGTAGTATTGTCACTATCTTTTCTCCCCCAAAATGTCTAGCAACTCGACTATAGTGCGCCTCCCAAATCATCTTGGCACGTTTGCTTGAAGGTACACATAGGTGTCCCAGGTGGCATAATAGCACGTCCTAGAGGTGAAAGTTTGGAACTTTATTACCTTCCAGGAGCATCTGGTATGTGGTGTTAAATTCTGGATCACTCTTGTAAAGATGTGGCCATTTCGAAGTCTTGTGTCCAGAATCATCGAGCATAGTGGTCAACGCCACGACAAGTAATCGACTGAGGAAGTCTACAACATTATTAGTGTTTCCCTTCTTATACTCAATGTTCAAATGGAACTGTTGTAGGTACGTGGACCATTTCTGATGGCGATAATTCTGCAACTTTCCTTATGTCTGTATGAACTATAGGGATCTATGGTTTGTGTGGATGATTGTTTCCTTTCCCAGAATGTAATGTTTCCATTGTCAGAAGGCGTGCACAATGGAATACATCTCTTTGTCATAGGTTGGATACTTTCGAATTGTGTCTGAAAGTGTCTCACTATGATATGCCATCGGATGCCCCTGTTGAGTAAGAACTGCACCAATAGCATATTTGTAGGCGTTTGTCTCAATTTCTAATGGTTGTTGCGGGTTTGGTAATGTGAGCACTACTGTAGAGCAGTGGTTATGCTTCAACTCGATAAATGCTTTTTGTTGGGATTCAAACCAAAAGAAATTTGCTTTTTCTCCGCCCTTGGCGACTTGACTCAAAGGCCAAGTGATATGAGAGAAACCCAACATGAACCTATAGTAAAAATTGGCAAGACCTAGAAAGTTGCGGAGATTTGTTAGAGTGATTGGAGCTGGCCGATCCCGAATAACTTATATCTTGTCTGGGTCCACATGCATACCTGGTCATCAATGATGTATCCCAAATATTGAACCTGGGTCATACCAAAAGTGCATTTCTCCAAATTGGCACATAATTTGTGTTGGCACAGGATTTGGAGGACCTACCAAATATGGCAAAGGTGCTCTTCCCAACTCTGGCTAAAGATCAGGGATGTCGTCCAAATACACTACCATGAATGAGATGGTGAAGGGCTGCAAGATGTCATCCATTAGCCTCATGAAGGTTGTGACATTCGTTAACACAAAAGGCATGGCCAACCATTCGAAAATGCCCTCCTTGGATTTGAAGGGAGTTTTCCACACATCGAAGGGTTCAATTGGTACCTGGTGATAACCAGACTTCAAGTCGACAATATTGTTGAAATATTTGACCCCCTTGAGCTGGTCCAGAAGGTCATCAATCCATGGGATTGGATACCTATTTCGACAATGATCTTATTAAGCGCCTGATAGTCAATACATAGTTTCCAGGTCTTGCCTTTCTTATGTACCAACAAGATCGGGCTCCCACAAGGTGATGAACTTGGCTTGATGTGCCCTTTCCATAACAACTCATGAATCTACCTCTTGATTTTATCATCCTCCAGAACAGAGAGTTAATAGATTGATCCGTTGGGTAGCAATGCGTCCAGGGTCAGATTGATGGAGTGCTTGACCTGACAGTGTAGTGGTACCCTTGCGTGAAGTGGAGATGTCCCTGTACTCCTCCACGACCTTTTTCATCTATTGTTGTCGTGTGAGGGATCCCAGTCTAGAGGTTGTGGATGTGGCCAAAATCTTCTTCTTTCCCTAAGGGCGCATCGTAAGGAAGACAAATTTTCTAGTTTGGGAAATGATCTTACTACATTGCTTCACAAAGATAAAGATATGGTAGTAGGCGATGCTACCTCTGGTATCATGTATAACTTATTGCCCAGAGTAATAATAACAGTGTGAGGAACATGACACTTCCACAAGTATGGTTGGCCCAATAATACATCACAAACTTCAAGAGGAGAAACATATCACAATACCTCATATGTGAAAGGGTTGATGTTGTAAGGAAGGTGAAATTGTTGGCTGATGCAAAGATCTCGCCCTTGGTGAAGCCACCAGATGGTGTACGATTGTAGGTGTGGTGTGGTTGATAGGCTGTTGGGTCCCTATAATACTAGTGATTACCCCATTACTATTGTAGTTGTACCCCCTTATTAATATTGTTGTGCCCCTATTAGCCCCATATTGTTATTAACGATGCCCCATAGAATCCCTCTATTGGTTATTTTTGTGGCTTTATATTATTATTGTTAAGGTCAGCTGGGTTATATGTGACTCCATTAGACTCCTATATATAGAAAGGAGGTTTTGTCATTTGAATCATCCAAGAATTGTTCATTTATGTAATGTAAAGGAGTTGCCCCCTCGAAGAGGCTGAATTCTAAGGCATTGATCTATCTTTTCTATCTTTTCTTGAGCTGTTTTCATAACATTGGTATTAAAGGTTTGGATTCTAGGGTTTGCTACCAAACAGATCATCGTGGATTTCGCTTAACTTTTTTTTTTTTGCGACGTTTCAGAAGCGAAAAAAAAAATATAAAAAAAATAATAAATAATAAATAAAAAATTAAAAAAAAATAAAATAAATAAATAAAATAAATAAAATTGAGACGAAATCGCACTGAACCTTGGGTCCGAATTTTAGAGCATTTCGCGCTATATTTGTGGAGATATGATCTGAGGAAGTTGGTCTTTTTGCAGACTCCTGAATTACATTCCAAACAGGTGACCCGGGGAAAATCATCATAACTTTCTCTCTCAGCATTGGATTGAAATTTTGTAAGAAGGTACAGAAAGAGGACAGACTGTAGTTTCTTGTATATATTTTGCAGAGCCAAAGGTCGAAACAGGTACACGTGGCACGTCGTACAAGTTCGCTCTACTGAATTAGTCTATAATCAGGTCATTGTGGAAGATTTGGCATAACTCTTCACTGGAGAATCTGATTGGGGTCAGACTGGTGGCATTGGAAAGAGGACACAGAGGGCTACTGTAGGTCACAATTTCAGAACTGGATGATCCGAAATTACAGAGATACATCAGAGGCAATATTGAGCTCCTACAAAGTGAAAAAAAGGTGTGTAGATTTTTTAAATTTTTGCTTAAGCTTAGTTTGAAAAATTATTTTGAAGGAATTCAAAGGGTATAGTAGAGCATTAGTATCGATAACTGATGCCCCGAGGAAAGAAAATGCAAACACCTAGTAAGCAATCTGAAGGCTCTAGCATGACTCATGAAGAAGAG
>APFE030187243.1:0-17446 GCA_000404065.3 Pinus taeda | reverse complement strand
GTTCATGGGCTGCCTATGAAACCCCTTCTTTCATTACCCTAACAACCATAACCACTGCATTAGAAAGCTCAAAGTTTCTTCATTTGCCTCTTGTTAATATGATATACTTTTCTACATCTACAACTGATTTTTATTTCTCCTGCCCTAGCTCCCATAACACATAGGACTTCCTGATTATGTTGGTTGTTGGTGGTGTTCAATGGCCACTTATTCTATGTTACAGACTATAGTATATGGCGTCGATACCAGTGGAACCATGGACAACACAAAAGTTGTTATGTCCCTATAATACTAGTGTATTCCCTTACTATTATTGTCATTGTAGCCCTTTATTGTTATTTTTGTTCCCATGTTGTCCCCATATTGTTATTATTGTGCCTCATAGAAGCCCACTATTGTTATTGTTGTGTCCTTACATTATCATTGTTATGTCAGCTTTGACTATATTGTGACCCCTTAGACTCCTATATATAGAAAGGAGGCCTTGTCGGTTGCATCATCCAAGAATGGTTCATTTGTGTAATGTAAAGGAGGTTTCCCCATCGAAGAGGTCGATTTTAAAGTCATTGTTCTATCTTTTCTTCTATTTTGTGAGTTGGTTACATAACAATTGGTATCCGATCTTTGGATTCTAGGGTTTCGCTGCTTCAAACAGGTCATCATGGAATTTTCACGATAACTTTGTTTCTATGATGTTTCATAAGCTAAAATTAAACCCATTTGAGTTTAAATATTGATGAACCTCCAATATGAATTTCAGATATTGTATTGCTATATTTTTAGAGATATGATCCAAGGAAGTTAGGGTTTTTGTAGGCTCCTGAATTATATCTCAAATAGGTGACCTGGGAAAAATCAACATAACTTTCTCTTTGAGCATCATATTGAAATTTCATAACAAGGTACAGAAAGAGGACAATCTTTAGCTTTTTGTGTATCGGTTTCAGGTTCGAAGGTCGAAACAGTGACACGTGGCACCTCGTACAAGTTCGCTCTACTGAACTAGTCTATAATCAGGTCATCGTGGGAGATTTGGAATAACTCTTTCGTGGAGAATCCAACCTTGATCAAACTTACGGGGTTGGAATGAGAACTTAGAGGGCTACCATAGGATTAAATTTCATACCTTGCAGATCCAAAATTACAGAGATACACCATTTCAGTATCGAACTCCTACAAAGCTAAAACAGGTGTGTAGTCTTTTTAAATTTTTGAATAAGTTTGGTTTGAAAAATTAGTTTGAAGGAATTCAAAGGAAATAGTGAAGCGTAATTATAATGTAAATGTACTCCCCTTCCTAAAGTAAAAAGGTAGGGTGAAATCCTCCATAAAAATTGTCTCCTTACCCACTAATTATGCTCTTATTCTTCTTCTTACCTTATTAACCCTTCATAGCTAGAGTAAATGAACTTAAAGGCTAAGAACTTGTGTTATGAATACTCTAATCTATGGGCTTGATTCTTGCCTGAATCATTTTCTTGGGCAGGAGAAGCACTATCGACATGCCATCTTGGATAAATTGATTGGGAAAGGATATCGACACTCTGTCTCCTGGACTGGATAGATTGATTTGACTGGCGGATTTGGCTTTATTCTCTTCTTGTAAAGCCCAATCCCACCAGTCAAATCAATCTATCCAGTCTAGGATACGGTGTGTCGATATCCTTTCCCAATTAATCAATCCAGGATGGCGTGTCGATATCCTTTCCCAATCAAGTGATCCAGGATGGCGTGTCGATATCCTTTCCCAATTAATCGATCTAGGATGGCATGTCGATAGCGCTTCTCCTGCCAAAGAAAAGGATCTAGGCAAGAATCAAGCCCGTACATTAGAGTATGCATAACATGAGTTCTTAGCCTTTAAGTTCATTTACTCTAGCTATTAAGGGTTAATAAGGTAAGAAGAAGAATAAGAGCATAGTCAGTGGGGAAGGAGACAATTTGTATGGAGGATTTCACCCTACTATATTACTTTAGGAAGGGAGGCTATCGAGAAAGGTCCGCAAACATCAGAACAGACTCTTTCCAAGACTTCACGTGCTTTCCTATCTCGATCATGGAATCTGGATTTTAAATACTTCTCCAAGGTACAATCTTTGCAAAAATCATGCTGCTCAAGTGCTCCTTTAGGGAGGCCAATGGTTATTTGCTGCATAATATTTAAGGTGCCATGATGCAAATGGCACAATCTCCTCTGGAAAAGTTCATTGACATCACGACTTTGCACTTTCTCTGCCTTACTGCTTAATGTATCACAATCTTCCACATCAATTTTATACAAGTTCTTCACATGAACTCTAATTTTCTTCACTTTTCAAGTGGCTATGCGTCTTAGTAATTCTTTCCCTTTGCTGAAGATCACATCATAACCACAATCGTCCAAAACTTCTAAAACATGAGATTCTTCTGTAGGCCTGGAACAACCATGACATCTTTAAGATGAAGAGGGGATCCCGACTCCCTCTTAAAGCTTATTGTACCAATCCTGGTAGCACTGTACCTTTGACCATCCCCAAGCTCAATATGCATATGGATGTCTTTCTCCTCTAGGTCTCTAAAAAACTCTCTAGACCCTATCATGTGGAACGAGGCACCAGAGTCCAAGTACCACACACTCCCCATCATAGTGTTGGTCATGCACACGATAAGGGTGAAGTCAAGCTCGAACTGTGAAGCCAAAAATTCACCTTCTACTCATGATGAGTTCTTATTTCTAGAATTTTTATGTGGACACTTCATAGAATAGTGCCTGAATTCATGACAATTGAAGCATTTTATTTTGGACAAGTCTTCCTTCTTTCCCCCTTGGTTAGATTCTTGTTTAGTTTGACATGTATTCTGTTTTCCCTTCTTTCCCTTTCCAACTAATGTAAAATTTTCTTCATCCTCACCCTTGGATGAACTTCCATATCCAGTATTCTACCTAATCTCTTCTTATACCAAATCAGACCATAAGCATTCCCAATTTGGTAATTTCTCCATCCCATTCGCCGAGTCTTGGTAGCTATGCCAGCTTTTGGGAAGGCCTAGAAGAGTTAGGCTCACCAAGTCATTTTCTGCAACATTCATACCAACCCTTCCAAGCTCATCTTGAACTTGTGTAAATTTGGTGAGATATTGTGGAATAGTATCCTTCTTCTGCATCTTGATGTTTCGAAGTTTACCTTTGAGGTCCAATTTTCTATGATCACTACTATTCTCGAAAAACTCTGTCACTGCATTACACATTGCGAAATGAGTTTCTCTCCCATGGATATTTGAGGCAATGTGGTCTCACAATCCCTCCAAGATTATTCTCCTCACCTTGGCTCCATATTTCTTCCATTGGGCTAGGTTTTGGGCATCAGATTCTGTTGGATTTGCAACATATATCTTGATGTATTCTAGCAATCCATTTTCATCAAGCACCACCTCCATGTGGTCCTTCCATGCATTGAAATTCAAGTTTCCTACCAAGGAATACTCTAGTCTTAGTCCATTGAAGGACATTCTCCCAACTCTGAAGAGATCCTGCTACACTGAAGATACGAATACGAACCTCCTGAGAAAAAACTTCAAAATTCCTATTCCAATGTGAATCTTTCTTTGATACCATGTATAAATTTGGTGATAGAATTGGAATTGATTAAGAAATTTTAATCTAAATCAAGAGACACAATTCTACTATGTTGCTCTACGGAATTCAATTAACAATTTAGAACAAGAATCATAAACATGCAATAATAAATAAGACACATGCACAATATTTTTTTTTTGGAGGAACCCAACTGGGGAAAACCCCTCAAGCCTCTTTGCAATAATTAGATCAATAAATATGTATTACAATTGCTAGCTCTGCATGATCTCAACATGTATATGAATAGCCTATCTCTCTGTTTAATGAGAAGCTATGACCCAGACTTAGTCAATTTTTGCCTCTGCTTGAACCCCTATTTCCTTGTGCAAATCCTATAGAATTAGCTCCTATTTTTTAGGAATTTTCCTCCAATTGATTATGAAATTCCCAAGGTTTGATCATCTGAATCCATGCGACACATGTACACTCAAACTAGTTTACAACTGCTTGTTACACTGCATTTAAATCTCCACCATCGTTGGGAACTCGAATTCTCTACATGCACTAGTTATTTTAGGTGCATTGATTAGTTAACTGGATGATCATTGAGTTATAATGTTGTTCCACTACACAACTGATCTTCCACTAGTTCCTCCAACTGTTAGAACTAGTTTAATTGAACTCAACTGGATAGAACTAAATTGGATTACTAAAATTTAGCAATTACACATGCTTAACTGAACTCCAAGCCCTATAACTTTAAATTACTGAGCTAACTGAATGACAAGAGCCATGTCACACATTTTAACTTCCTTCAAGTTGTTTGTTGATGTGGAAATTTGAATTTTTTCAATTTGACTAAGGCAAAGTCAAATTGAGATTTTCTTGCTACACTATTCAAGATTTACTGTATCTCATGTAATTATTTGTAAATAGATGATGTACCAAATAGAGAATATGATCATTAGCTAACGTAGACTTCAGAATTACAGGATTTCGCTTTATAACAATGCAAAGTCTTCTTCTTGGAAAATTGTAATCCTTTTTAGCATATCCTTTATGATTTAAATAGTTCCACATAATGAAAGTAAATCACATATGTTGGGAACAGGTTCCCCTAAGAGTAGTTTTGGGGCTAAAAGCCCATGTTTTGGGACAATTTTGTAATAAAGTTGTAAAGTCTCTACATTTTGTGGTTGTGGTGTTTGAAAGTGTCAAGAATCATAAAGGGTTGTTCGCCCTTATTTTGTAAAGTGTGAAGTTGGCTGTAAAGATCTACCCATGGTCCACGAACCATGGGATTGTATAAAAGAGAGCTAAGTAAGTAAGCTCTAGGCAGTTAGAGTTAGAAAGAACAAGGAAGATTTGGAAGTCTTGGTAGAGAAGTCTAAGTGTTTCAGGGCTTAGCGTACGTAGAGGCTCTGCAGTTGAGTGCGCAGAGGCCTAGGGTGGAAGTCTGCAGCTAAGTGCGCGGGGTGGATAGAGTTTGTATTAAACTGGAAGATATCAATAAAGAGAAGTATTATGCAATTACTGTGTATTTATTCTCTATTAATGCATCTGATTATATTAACCTTGATCGTCTTCAAAGATATTAACCTTTCAAGACACAACAACTCCTCCAACTCTTTACACTCCTAGATGTGTAGTGTTTGAAGGTTTGTAATATTATGAAGCCCTTACATTTTCCTTACCTTATCAAAACCACTCAATGAGATCGTCTTCAAAGATATTAACCTTTCAAGACACAGCAACTCCTCCAACTCTTTACACTCATGGATGCATAGTGTTTGAAGGTTTGTAAGATCATTGCAAACTATGACCATGAGATGTTTAAGGTTGGGACAAACACCCTCAACTAAAGATATCTCCGATATTTTTGTGTGGTCTAGCTCTAAGAATTCTAGTCAGGACAGTGCTCCTTCCATCTCCTCTTTCAATGGCAGGTCATGAATCGGACATCCTATTACTTCTAACTTTACCAGGTTGCTCAACTTCATCATTTCTACCGGTAAGGAATCTATTCCACATTATTCTATCTTCAAGTCTGACAGCTAAGCCAACAGTCCCAATGAATCGGGCAAAGATTTCAGTTCTCTGTAATAGACGAGCTCCAAGTGCTTCAATCTGCTCAGGTGACCCAACGAACATGGCAATTCTTTCAAGGAATGGCTTCCCACACAAAATACTTCTAGATTCCTGAGCTTTCTAATATCCTCAGGAAATTCTTGTAAATTTGTACCCTACAGATGTAATTCTATCAGGGACTGTTGATTTGTAACTTGCCAAGGAAACATTTCCATACGAACAAAACTCAAATACAAATATTCAAGAGAATGGACATTTGCAAATGTTTCATCCGATATGGCCAACTCTCTAGTTAAGTTGAATTAAATTGCCGTAGGAATTTGGCTGCATTTGCAAACGAATGGAAGAATGGAGATCAAGGTGCACGAGATTTGTTAAGCACCCGAAAGAATCTGGAACTTGCATTTGCAAACTCGAGTAAGAGAGATTAAGATGTTGGAGATTTGTTAAGCACCCAAAAGAATCTGGAAGCATTTGCAGGCATTGGGAATCAAAGAGCTCCATGTATTCCAAACTATGGGAACTAGAGAGATTGAGGTATTTTAGGGAGTGCATATCACAAAATTATTTTGGTAACAATTCGAGACCTTTAGAGGTCACCACAATCTTTTCTATATGCTTCAGCTGACCAATGGACTTTGGAAACTCGAAAAGAAGAGAATCAAGAGAATGAATAGTTAATTCCTGCAACTCTAGAGGTTCCTGCAATGCAATAGTCAAATATAAGATATTTTCATCCCCATATCGTGATCCTGTACTACTATATTGATAGCAACAATAATTTCCCATAAAATAGAGTGGAAAATAATAAGAATAATAGACATGCAAATGAAGGAACCAGTGTTAAATTTCACCTAATATTTTTCTCGCCATAGTGTATCCAATTTGTTTCCACTCACTTCTAAAACCCTTACATTCTTCATTAGAATCAGAAGCCAGGGAGGCAGGCAGTTGTAAGGACAGTCAATCCAGCATAGCCATATCAAATTTGGCGACTCAACCCTACTCAATATGCTTTTTAAATCATCACCTTCAGTTGCAACAAGTTGTAACTTACTGAAACGATACGGTGAAAGGTCGATCAAATTCTTCATACTTTTTAATGCGAAGTAAAGTTCTTGGTACTTTTTGAAGCAATGAACCGTCTTAATTCTATGCACCTCAGTTATCACCTATTCATTCATTAAAAACAAGCAATAAACAAATTAAACAAAGCAACAAGATTCCTCTTTTCTGCTTTTGCTGAATAAAGAAACCATAAAGTTGTATGAATAATTCAAGCACTTATAGAATATTGCCGCCACAACTCAGGAATGTCATTCATCACATGCCATTCACGATACGAGATTACTCCACATGACTTTTGTTGATCTGCAATATGTCTTCCCAAGTCTCTCAGGTGATCATGCATCTTTATGGTATTATCTTCGGCAGCCTCAATGAGGCACTTGTCCTAGATATTTGCAAGTCCAACCAGACTATTCCAGCTTGATCCATCCCATATTCTTATTGCCATATCCCTGTCTTCCCGAATGAAATAACAGGAAATGTCTAAGAATATTTGTCTTTCCTCTTCGTCGTCTAAAGCATTGTAACCTAGCTTAAGCCTCTCCAAAATCTCATTGGGAGGTTTTGTTTCGCGAAGCTTATCCAATTGACCTTTTCAGTAAGATTGGTCATTCTTTCCACAAAGAAGTGCCCCAAACACCTTCAAATACAAAGGCAATCCATCGCAGGCTTTGCAAAACTTGCCTATAAGTTTTTTGAATCTTACCAGTGGATAAGACTGCAAGAAGGCATGTGAACAGAAGAGTTGTCGAGAGTATTGATCATCGAGGCCTGTTAACTGATATATTGATGACTCTACTATTGCTGAGCTTGTGAGGACATTATTGTAGCGTGATGTAACCAAAATCAAGCTATCAGAATGGAGGACTTTTGCCACTGGCAATAATGCATGTAACTGAGATGCATCATCTACATCATCTAAAACTATTAAAGCTTGTGTAGATGAAAGATGTTCTTTGAGAATTTCTATGCCTTTTTCAATGCTATCTATTGGCTTAGTCCTCTTTGTCAAATCCTCAAGAAGTTTGCTCTACAAGGAGTTCAAAGATCTTAGACGAGCTGTCTCTCTGACATCATATAAGAAAGAGGATTTGTTGAAATCATTCGTCTTCCTGTTGAAGATTTCTTTGGCTAGCGTTGTTTTGCCCAATCTGCCTAAGCCAACAATCCCCAACACCCGAGCTTTGTCATTCTTTTGTTGCTGCCATAACACACTCCTTTCAAAATCTTCTATTTTTTCTTGCAGACCAGTTGGAAAATCAGCCACATGTAGCGATGTCTTTCTGCGCTTTTTAAGCACACATTTCACAACCTCCTCCAATAGCTTGTCTTCGTCCATAGAAATTCCCAACAAAGCACATAAAAGCATTGTAAAATCCACTCCAAATAAACAAAACATTAAGTGTATAGTAGTACTAGTTAGATAAATAGTAACGACAAGACGATTTAAGAGTTCCAACTCATTTTTGGCCTTGAGTTCAAAGTCATTTATTAACAAAGCTTTGTTGAGGGCGATTCTCCAATTCTCAAATCTTTGATGGTCATATTTTCCTTTTCGTTCATGATCAATCAGTGCTTTAGCATACCGGTTTTTAGTCCATCGTACCTTCGAAATCTCCACTTTATAAAATATGGGAAATATGGTATCCCCAGACTTGTTGAAGGAGCAGCTCATCCAGACACCATTTAGACTCAACATATCTGGGTGAGAAAATGACGATGTGGATAGAGGTGGTTCAGATGGAATTTTCAATTTGCGGATCTATGTAATCTCCCTTCTCTAGTTCATACTTGTCTAGGAAAGGTCACAATTTATGTGAAAGAAGGTGTTTGTAAATGTTATTACTGCAATAAATTTGGTCATTATGCTCGTGATTGCAGGAAGAAAATTGTTGATCAAGGGAACCAGAGAGCTAATGTCACTACAAAGAGTACTAACTCCATGTTCCTAGCTTTCAATACCATGCATGAACCTTCTACTAGTGTGTGGCTGTTAGACAGTGGTTGCAGTAACCACATGACAGACAACAAAGATTTGGTTGCAAACTTCGATCAACAGAGGTAAATTTGGGGAATGACAAGACTATGGAAGTAGATGGCAAAGAAGTGGTCAACATTCTGACTAAGCAGGGGGAGCCGAAGACAATCTCAGAGGTATATTATGTTCCTAGTCTCAAACATAATTTGTTAAGTGTTGGTCAATTGACATAGAAAGGATACAGAGTTATCTTTTAAGGTCAAGAAGGTTTTATATATGACAAGCCCCCAAGCAAGCAGCTGATAGGAAAGGTGTAGATGACGAGGAATAGACTCTTCCCTCTAATTTTGAATTACAATGGTTAGGTGAGTTCTTTTACAGTTGCATGTTTTGATTATTATTGGTTATGGCACTTTTGATTTGGGCACTTTCACTTTTTTGGTTTAAGATTGTTGCAGCAGAAATAGATGGTCAAAGGATTACCTCCCATCAAAGAGCCTGCTAGTACTTGTGAGTGTTGCATCTTGGGAAAGCAACACCGTGAAAGTTTTCCAAAGGGATTTGCATATAGAGCAAAACAACCTCTTGAGCTAGTGCATACAGACTTGTGTTGACTTATGAGGACACAATCGATTGGTGGAAGTTGCTACTTTCTCACTTTCATTGATGAGTGAGGCAGAAAGACTTGGGTTTACTTCTTGAAGTAGAAGTCTGAAAATTTTGCAAAGTTCAAAGAATTCAAAGCCTTAGTAGAGAACCAAAGTGATCGACAAATCAAGGTATTGAGGTTAGATCATGGTGGAGAATATGACTCAAAGGTATTCCATGATTACTGCAAACAACATGGGATCAGAAGACAGTTTACAACCAGGTACACACTGCAGTAGAATGTTGTAGCAGAGAGAAAGAACATGACAATTATGACATTGTAAGAAGCATGTTGAAAGGCAAAAACTTGTCTAATGAGTATTGGGCAGAAGTAGTTGCATGTGCTATTTATGTGATCAACAAATCTCCTACAAAGAGTGTGATGAAAAAAGTACCAGAACAAGCATGGTCAGGTATGTATTACAGTGTATCTCATCTCAGAGTATTTGGATGTGTAGTTTATGCACATGTGCCTAAGGAGCGAAGAGGCAAATTAGATGATAAAAGTGAAAAATGCATATTCACTGGTTATAGTGAGTAATCAAAATCTTACAAATTGTATAACCCTGTCACAAAGAAGACCATAATTAGTAGAGATGTTGTGTTCAAAGAACAAGAGTCATGGAATGGAACTATAGAGAAAATAGTTGATGCACAAGTGCCACTGATAGAAGAAGATGATGTAGCAGAAAAGGAGTAGCAAGAATCACAGGTGAAGACACCAAACAAAGACACACCAACAAGGACTCCAAGATTTTCATAGCAACATGGATCCTCATGCAGATCAATAGATCAAGATTCTCCCAACAATCGATTAGGTGATGAATCAAGCAATGGTAAGAGAAAGATGAGAAGTTTGAAAGATATTTATGATGATTTGGATGTTAGTTCAAATTTTGCATCATTGTCATTCCAACCTTCTTCATTTGAAGAAACAATCAAAGATGAAAAGTGGGTGCAAGCCATGGATGAAGAAATTGAAGCTATTGAAAAGAATGACACACGGGATTTGGTTGATTTTCCAAAGGATAAAAATCTCATTGGTGTGAAGTGGGTGTACAAGACAAAGTTGAATGAGAAAGGTGAAATTGATAGATTTAAAGCAAGACTTGTAGCAAAAGGATTCTCACAGCAACTGGGAATAGACTTTGGAGAAAAGTTTGCTCCAGTAGCCAGATTGGATACTATAAGAGCAGTTCTAGCCATAACAGTTCAAAACAAATGGAAAGTATATCAGATGGACATGAAGTCAGCCTTCTGGAAGCATAGAAGAAGGAATTTATGTATAACAACCTCCAGGATATGAAATTGAAAGTAATGAAGACAAGTTTACAAGTTGAAGAAAGCACTCTATGGACTGAAGCAAGTTCCTAGAGCTTGGTATAGAAGAATTGATAGTTACATGATCAAGAATGGATTTTGCAAAAGAAACATTGAGCCTACCTTGTGCACAAAGGTAAATGAGCATGGACAGATTTTGATTGTTTGCTTATATGTTGATGACATGATTTTTACAAGTGATTTTGACATAGATGAATTTAAAGTAGCCATGATGAAAGAATTTGAGATGACAGATCATGGTCTCATGAAATATTTTCTTGGCATAGAAGTTGAGCAATCTGAAAAAGGAATTTTTATTTGTCAAAATAAATATTCCAAAGGTTTGTTGAAAAGTTTCAAGATGGAAAATTGCAAACCTATCCCTGCAATAGTTGCAACAAGTACAAAGTTAAGCAAAGATGATGAAGGATTAGATGTCAATCCAACTTTATTCAAAATATTGGTTAGTAGCCTCATGTATCTCATAGCTACAAGACCAGATATCATGCAAGGAGTGAGTTTGATTTCCAGATTTATGGAAACTCCAAAAGACACACATTGGAGTGCATAAAAATGAATTCTAAGATACATAGTAGGAACTAGAGATTGTGGCATAATGTATGCAAGCACATAAAAGAAAGATTTGATTGGATACATAGATAGTGATTTTGCTGGCAGTTTGGATGATAGGAAGATCACTTTTGGTTTTGCGTTCCACCTTGGTTCATGTGTGATTTCATGGGCACTTAAGAAGCAACCCATTGTGACACTTTTGTCAGCGATAGAAAAATATGTAACAACAACATCAACAACATGTCAAGTAGTGCGGGTAAGAAGAGTACTTGGTGGACTCAAGTAGAAAACTTAAAAAAAACTTTCTACAAAATCCTTTCCCAAGTTTTGTTTTCTTATTAAAAAATACCTTTTAAAATAAATCCTTTTCACCATATAAACCAACTATGGGAATCTTTTCACCATATAAACTAGCCTCGTAAAAAAAATATGCTCCTTCGTTGACTTTGAACACGCTAAGTGTCTATTGTCATGAGAGCACTCGTGCATTACACGACAACTCCAGCGTTAGTCCTTTAACACAACGAAAATAAGTTTAACCCACATGTTTTTGAAACTATGTAAGTTTGAGACTGTTAATGCAGCTTTCTGCTAAGCCTTTTTGCGTTAATCACGAGTCTCTCCTCTCACATAGATTGTTGTTGACCTGTTTTCTCTCACTCTATACCAATTTGTTGGAAAGGCAAATGAGACAAAACAAAAATTCACACATAAAACATGAGTTGCTGCTCTTATATTGATCACAAAAAACATGATGATTACAATGAACTCGATGAAGGGTATTTATACCTTTTCAACTAGCTAACTGCATAAAATATCTTGACATGCAATCACACACTCAAAATCGTTTATCACTTAACTCAATTTGACTCAACTCTAACACTCAATCATGCAATCACTCAGTTAACTGACTCTATTTTTAGCTAACTCCTCATGCAGGAGTAATTATCTTATTTTAACAGTAAAGACGGGTAGCCAAAGTTTCTTTAACGTCAGGACCACGATGATTGATAAATACATCGTGGTAGTACCTGTTTGGGTTCGTGCAGGTTGGTGGCAAATCCACTGAGGAATTGGTGGAAGTTTGCAGATCTGCCATTCAACAGAAATACAAAACAGAAGTGAAGCACATGTTGATAGATTAAGTAAGTGAAGGTATCACAAACTGAAATCTAAATCTTATTTATATATAACATAACATCTTAGTCTCCAGAACAACATGGCAATGACAATGATGCCACCCGGTGGGCACACGAGGGTAATTAGTGTAAGCTGGAACGAGATTAATGATTCAATCTCTCACCGCCTCTCAATTTCTATGGATACTACTACAAGCTCAATACCATTCATCTCTGACTGCAAGTTGGATGTCAATACCACTAGTCTCTCAGATTTCATTGAATATTTGATTGCAAGTTACAACTCAATAGGGATACAATGTAAAAGAAGGATTCCATTTGCTACCAGTGCTCAATTTTCTATGAATACTTGATTGCAAGCTGGATATCATTAGGGGCGAACGTAAAGCCACGTGTCCCACACCTTTTTTATGAAGACTTACTGCAATAACATAAGTTAATCATTCCATTTGCCACCCACACTTTTTCTATGAAGACTTACTGCAATAACATAAGCTAATCATTCCATTTGCCACCCGTCGCTCGCCACTTGACTTTGGAGTATGTATCGTTTAAAAATGATTTTTTTCTCGCCACAACTCCAAGACCCGCAGTTTAATATGCGTTTTTTAATTTGCATTAGAAAAGAAATTGAAATGTTTGGAAACATATTACTTTATCATCAACTTTTAAATGATTTACTCGCAATATTAATTTTAAATTTGAGTAAAGGCAATTCGTAGGGTTTGGTAGAGTACATTAATGATGATGCTATATAGAATAATAATAATAAAGTGGTGATTGTAGTCAGACTATGGTATTATTCTAATAACTATTAAGTGTTACGTTTATTAACTTATTTTTATTTTTATTTATTTTACAGAAAAACGATATTTGACTTTAGTCACACTTTAGTATTATTCCCACAACTATTTCTATTTTCTTTACTTTTACTTTTATTTTAGAGAAAAACAACATGAAAAATATTTATCTAATAAAAAATCATGTTGAAAACATAGGGTTATGATTTTTTGATATTATATCAAAATCTAAAATCTTAGACATTTCACCCAAAAACAACTTTACTCATAATACATGTTATTTACATTCCATAATGCATGTGTTATGTATTGTTCACATTGTTATGCCGATATTGTTTTTTTTTTTATATAATATAATTTTTCTATTTCATATTTAAATTTATAATTTTATTTTTTAAATTTAAAAAGTTTGAAATTCAAAAATAACTAAGAAGGCCATAATTAGTATAAAGAAAGTGTGATAAGAGTTTCAAATGGTTATATTTGATACTATTAGAATTAAATGCTAATTTAACATTTTCAAATTTATAAGTGGTTAGTCTTTTTAAATTTTTTAATAATTATTTAAGAAAAAAAAATGTATCTTGTAAGAAAATAGAATTTTTATATAATTAAAAAAAAATTGCATATACAAACTCATCACTATTTGCTCATTAATTTTGGAATAAAACAACAACAAACAAGTTTACTGTTCAAAAATTGAATAGATAAACCTATACCATGTCTCATTTGTAATTGAAAAAGAAGAAACAATGCAATGAATGGATAAACATATGCCATGCCTCATTTATATTTCTTAGAAAAAGAATCAATGAAATGAATTTGGACAAATGCACCCTAACCTTAAAATAAAACTATAAAAAATGCAAATTATAGTAAATAGTTAAAAAAAAGGCTTGATTCTACCCAATAAACAGTTTATTTTGGTAAGTTGCACCTCAGCTTTAAAATACTTTTATAATATCCTAAAATTGTTAATTAACTCAGTAGATAATCTTACTTTGATAGCTCATAATAATATGCCCAACATATAATCTTACTTTGTTAGCTCATCATAATATAAACAAACGTATATCAGAATACTTTGTTAGCTCGCCAAAATATATACAAACGTATATAGAATTTGCAGTGGAATTGTTGAAGAGGGATTGAGAGCTAGTTGTGGAATTTTTGGAGAGTGTCAAGTAGAGTGTTAAATTGTGAGAGCAAGGTGATGCAGCTGAATGCATGCTTATAAAGTTTGCTAAAGACATGAGAATAGTTAAACAAGAAAAAAATATTTATTATTTAATTTGTAATATAATTATAAATAATTTGACATACAGTTTGTTGTTATTTTTTTTGAAATTCAAACACATAATATTAAATGATAGTATGAACAATTTCAAAAAGAAACATTTTAGTATAAATAGATAGAGAAAATTTTGATATAGGAATTTGCGCTCCAACTAAATGAATAACTCTACCATCTCCCTAGAAAATAATGGAGCCAAATGAAAAAGGTTCCAAAATGTTGTGACATAGTTTTCATAGTTTAATGGGTTAGTAGTGTCAACCTCTTCCCTAGTTTAACAAGCTAGTAGGGTCAACCTCTTACAAAATAAGGCTACAT
Source organism: Pinus taeda (assembly GCA_000404065.3). Taxonomy (NCBI): domain Eukaryota; kingdom Viridiplantae; phylum Streptophyta; class Pinopsida; order Pinales; family Pinaceae; genus Pinus; species Pinus taeda. The sequence continues at coordinate 2,664 of APFE030187243.1, read as the reverse complement.
TCAAGTGTAAACAACTTTATTTGTTAGTAGATACTATATTATGTATTAGTTGCCATTTAGTATGTTAAGATCAACAATAAATCACTACATACAAACATGGTCAATCTTAATCAACCATTACTACTAGATTAAGTCATCAAAACTACTTTAAGCTATCAACTCTACTTATCTGATGATATAATCCCATTTAGCTTATCTAATAATATATATTTTGAAAATGTGTGATCTTGTATATAGTTATGGAAATAGTTTTATCTTTGACAAGTTAATGTTTTAGCTTTTTTGGAAAAGAGATCCACTATCTCTTATGCTCTTTGATTTTTCCGTCAAGACTGCATCCTAAGAGATGGGCACCACTAATACATTTCTTGGATATGAGAAAGCAAGTCTAAAGCAAAATATCAAACAATCCCAAATTTTTCCATAAAAAATGTGTTACATGTTGTAGAACTGAAATACTAACTGAAAACTAAATCTACAAATCCTACTTCTGCAAGAAAGTGTGTTTTAGTTTGTATAGATAAAGAGAATCCACCAGTCTAATAAAAAGAACTAAAAATGTATACTACTTGAAAACATCACGACTTATACACTTCTGAAGACTTGGCATTGAACAATAAAACAACAAAATTGAAATTATGTGCTCTATCCAAAAGAATGGGGAACTTGATTACTCGTATAAGATACATAGAGATCCAACCTGACATGCTGCACTCTTACCACAGGCTAACAAAAGCTTGACATAAGGACCTCTCTGATCTTAAAGAACTGGGGCATAAAAATGTGCTCATGTGCAGTATTTGACGAACAAAAATATATGTTGGAAACTACAAACGATTAAAATTTCACCAGCTGCAATGCCATTTAAGAATATATTTTGAGAAGCAGATGATCATCATTGAAAAAGCAGGTGCCAGCTCACTTTTTCTTGGGAGAAGGCCAATCAAATATCCATTTTTAGAGTGCTTTTTTTGGAGAAGGCCAATAAAATATCCATTTTTAGAGTGCTTTTTTTGGAGAAGGCCAATCAAATATCCATTTTTAGGGTGCTTTAACCCCTCCAGCGTCTTTGCTGCTAGCTCAGAAATTGACTTTTGAAGTTTTACATTCTCTATTGTTCAATGGAGAATTTATACCTGATCTAATGCCTCTAGCCAACCCTGGGCTGTGAGGTGGAGAATTTGATTTTTCAAGCCTTAATGAATGAGGTTTCTCTCTTTTCTTGGTGCTTTCAATGCTTCTTCTACAATGAATGCCAATAACATCCCCAATTTTGACCTCACCATGGTTACCTTTGACAACATTATTATCACAATTTAAGTCTCTGTGAATAATAGGTGGATTGTGACTATGGAGATAGCTTAAACGCTGCAAAAATTGCCTTTCCCAACCCAACCCTTGATTATCTGACTTTCTAGATTATAGAAGCTCTACAGAAATTCACACTTGACAGGGCTTTGTATAAATTGTTGAATTCTAAAGCTGGTAATAGGAAAAGTAAAAGTTCGTTTAAATCAGATGTTTGGAAGTAGATATTCGGCATTTGATTTTCTTTTTCGAAAAAATTAAAGAAACGTTATCATGAAAGTCACACAACACCAGTATATATTAAATCCATTTCTTTTTGGTCTTCAACTGTGAGGGACAGATAATATTGGAATAACCTAATGTTGTAATAAAGGGATATGAATACCAATTGAATAACCTAATCTGGTAATAAAAAAAACATCACCAGTCCAACCACAAATGAAAAAAATATCTGGTTTTTTTTTGTCTCAATTTGGAAATCCTTAACATTTAAAAATCCTTAACATTTAAAACTTAGGTTATATAAATTTGTAGGATTTTTCTATTTTAGTTAAAGTCATTTAATTTGGAATTAATATTTGTGGAGCTATAATTATATTGATAACTCTATATGTTATTTATTGCATTTTGTACTTAGTTAAATCTAATGAGTGGCATATATTACCCCATTACATTAATAGAATTATCTCTATGTCTAGTATATTAATAGAACTATAACTCTACAAATATTAATAATTTTTACATTGTTAAACAATTTTATATAATTATAAACTTTTATATGAATATGAAATTATGCCAGTTAAACCAGCTTTAGCTAAACCAAATGCTGAAGAGTATGTAAAATATCATAACACTTAAGATACCACTGTTTCCGCTTAACATCTCTCCCGTGAGGGGTGTTTTTTTGGGCTTCAAGGACCCTTGGTAGAGATTTTTTTATTTATCTTGCTATAGCATAATATAGCTTTTATATGATTGCCTACAATAATAGGGCTAGCCATTGCATAGACATGCTCTCCTAGAGTTGCACTGCCCAAATGGTTGATATTGAGTTCTAGAGCTGCATTTCTCTGGAACCCAAAAGCAAATTAATGATTGAAAAATATCAGGGTTTTTGGGAATTCATGATATAATGGTTTTTGGTGATTCCTTGAATATAATTAACCATTTATATTTAGGATATCTCCACTAAGATACAAAGTTAAATCAAAATTTCAAGTAAAATTATTAGTTGTATTAATCTATTCCAAAAAGAAATGTCTTAATATTCTCAGATCAAACAACTCCCAAACTTATCACATAGTCAATTTGCGATCAAAACTAAATCAAAATAAATTTTGATAACAAAAACATATA
>APFE030187240.1:0-19774 GCA_000404065.3 Pinus taeda | reverse complement strand
GTTTTATTTTGATTTGGTTTCGCTGACATGATATACATTGTAGGAATAATATCAAAGATGATTAGAAATATGGTAGACTATAGTTCCAGATCCTCTCCCTATGGATCAAATGAGCAGCGTGGTGTTGGGAAACCTTCTGATTTAGAAGAGACACTGAGAAGATTGAAGGAAGGAGTAAGGAGTTGTAATGTAGACAACGACAGAATCATACAAGTAGAGGAGAAACAAGCAGAGGTAATTGCAGTGACAATTCAGAGTTTGTTAGAATTGCAGCAACAGGGACCCCTTCAGATCAACCATGAGTAGGATGAAAAAACTAAAGGGGCATATGGCAGTAGGTTGCATGGTGGTCACAGGTCGGATAGAGATGACATAGTGAGAGGTGGCAGGTTATTGGATACTCCGAATAGGAGAGGCAATGGACACAAGTACTATTCTAGTTCCGGTTCAGATAGACACTATGATCATCATCATTATCACCCTTAGAGGAGGAGCGATAAGCGATATTTTCCGGAAGAGTTTAAGAAAGCAAATCCACCTATATTTGATGGAGAGATGAAGAAATCAGAGGATGGAGAGGCATGGTTGCTTAGCATGATGAATTTCTTTAGGTTGCACAATTACTCAAAGAATATGAAAGCCAGAATAGCTACATTCAGTCTCAAAGGTAAAGAAGATATTTGGTGCTAAGATGTGAAGAATTTCAGAGGTATTCATGAGGAGGAATTGACATGGAATGAGTTCAAGTGACTATTCAAGAATAAGTACCTATCAAAGAGATACTTTGATGACAAGGAAAAATAACTCTATGAGTTAAAGATGAGATTGATGACAGATGAGGACTACACTTGCAGGTTCTTGGAGCTATTGAGGTATCTGCCTTACCTAACGGAGGAGAAGGCCAAGATTCAGAGGTTCGCTAGTGGGCTTCCAATTGCATTCAAAGACAATATTGAGTTCGATGAGCCTACACCATTTGAGGAGGACATCCGAAAGCTAAATCACTGCTATGAGCAATCGAAGCGTAGACCTGAGACTAAGCCGGATTGGAAAGGTAATGCAAAGAAAAAAAGAACATGGGACAAGAAGCAAGCAAGACCTCAATATTGAGGTAATAAAGAGAATGCAATGCCATCTAAGAATTTCAATGCATTTGAGAAAGGACAAGGACATCAATATGAGGATAAAAAGAAGGATGCAACCTCGAACCCTAGAGAGTGTTGGACTTGTGGAAAAGATCATCACATGAGATATTATCTACAGAAACAAGGTCATAGGCCTCAGATATATAGTGCACAGGAGGAGCAGACTGTTGGGGATGTTGGTCAGATTATTCCTCGTATCTATGCAACACTGGATAACAAACAAGAAGAGGATCAAGCATCATTCATTTTGATGGATGGTAAGCTTTGTGATCAAGTTGTTTATGTTTTTATTGACTCTGTATATAATTATAGCTATGTTAATCCTTACCTGGTGGATAAGTGTGGTTTGAATAAAGAAGTGCATGTAGAATTTGGGTTAGTACAAATGAATACAAGTACAAAGAAGCGAGTTCATGACTGGGTAAGAGCTTGTGCATTTGATTTGAAGGGTATTCCTACTCCAAGACATTTGAATGTATTATCATTGGGATCATACAATATTTTATTGGGAATGGATTGGTTGTACCTTCATAGAACCAAGGTGGATTGTTATGACAAATCCATTGAGTGCTTATTTAACAATGGAGAACCACGGTTTTTTTTAGGAAAGAAGAAAGAAACATCAGTTAGGATGGTGGCAGCTATGTAGGCAAAGTGCAATCATAAAAAAGGGTGTGTGTTATTTGCAATGCACATTTCTAGAGAAAAGGGTAAGGATGTTGAGGATGCAGATGTTTTGAGAAGGTACCCAGTTCTACAACAGTTTCAAGATGTATTTCCTTCATATATTTTAGAGTTGCCACCTCACAGGGAAGTAGACTCTTCTATTGCATTGGTGCTAGGGGTACCTCTGACATCAAACAAACCTTATAGGATGAGTACACCTGAGTTGGTAGAATTGAAGTTGTAGTTGAAAGAAATGTTTGACAAGGGATACATTAGGACAAGTGTATCACCATGGGGAACACCGGTATTGTTTGTGAAGAAGAAAGATGATATTCTTAGATTATGCATTGTCTACAAGCAATTGAACAAAGTGACCATCAAGAATAGGTATTCATTTCCAAGGATTGGTGATTTGTTCAATCAGTTGAAGGAAGCAACAGAGTTCTCAAAGATTGATTTGAGTTCCAGATATCACCAGGTAGACATTAAGGAAGACGACATCTACAAGACAACTTTTTGGACCAAATATGGGCATTATGAGTTTCTTGTAGTTCCATTTGGTTTAACTAATGCTACAACTACCTTTATGTGCTTGTTGAATAGCATGTTGCTTCCATACCTAGATAAGTTTGTTATTATGTTAATTGATGATATATTGGTATATTCTAAAAATGAAGAAGAGCATGCAGAAAATTTAGCAGCAGTGTTGTGATTGTTGAGAGAGGATCAGTTGTATGCTAACCTCAGCAATGTAGTTTCTTTCAGACTGAGGTACATTACTTGGGACATGTTGTCTCCAAGGAGGGCATAAAAGTGGATCCAAAAAAGTTAAGAGCTATCATGGAGTCGGAAGCTACGATGAATGTAGATGACGTGAGATCCTTCATAATATTTGCAGGTTATTACATGAGGTTCATGAGGAACTTATCACAGATTGCATATCATATCACATCATTGCAGAGGAAAGGTGATAAGTTTGAATGGACAAAGGAGTGCACGTCTAGTTTTGAGTAGCTCAAGCAATTGTTGACACATGCACCAATGTTAAAGAGTGTAGATCCAAACAAAGAGTTTGTAGTATATACATATTCTTGCAAGAGAGGACTTGGTGGAGTCATTATGTAGGATGGACAGGTGGCATGCTATGAGTCATAGAAGTTGAATGAGCACAAGAATATATGTGTGACACATAATCTTGAGTTGGTAGCGATCATACATGCATTGAAGATGAGGAGGAAATATATTCTTGGTAGTAAGGCTTAGTGCTTGACCATGATCAGTGAGTTTGAATTTGAGGTCAAGTATATCAAAGATAAAGAGAACATGGTGGAAAATTAACCTAGCAAGTAGATACAACTAAACAAATTATCCGTTATGAGCTCCCATGGGAAAAACTTACAAGATAGGATCTTATAATCAGGTCAACATGATGTTAGGTATATGGATATTATGCACCAGTTGCAGGAGAGTTCAGGTAGTGGTACAAGTGTTGGTACATGTACATGTATAGGTGGTGGTACAAGTACATGTATAGATGGTGGTATAGGTAATGGTACAGGTATAGGTACATGTATAGATGGTGGTATAGGTAATGGTATAGGTACAGGTACAGGTACATGTAGTGGTACACGTATAGGTACAAATGTAGGCGCACAGGATGTGGACTATTGTCTCATGGAAAATAAGTTGGTTATATTTAGAGACAAGATATATGTGTTAGATAGTACTAAGCTCAAGATGGTGACCTTGAGGGAGTTTCATGCGAAACCATATCAGGTCACCCAAGCTACTAGAAGACAATGATTGTAATGAAGAAGATTTATTATTGGCCGAATCTGATGAAGGATGTATAAACCTTGTGGCTTGGTGCTTGGATTGTTAGCAGGTGAAGGCAGAGTGTAAGCATCTAGGTGGACTACTACAACCGATTGAGATTCTAAAGTGGAAATGGGAGGTCATTTCCTTGGACTTTAGCATATGTTTTCTAAGGACAATGAGACAACATGATTCCATCATGGTAGTGGTGGACAAGTTGACAAAATTAGTGCACCTCATTTCAATGAAATCTACATTCTTAGTGAGTGATGTAGTGTGGTCTTCATCAGGGACATGGTCAAATTGCTTGGATTTCCAAAGAATATTATGTTAGACATGGATTTGAAGTTCATTTCCAAGTTTTGGAAGGTGTTATTTGCACGTTTGGGAACAAATTTGGCATTTAGTACAACTTATTATCCACAAACAGATGGAAAGACAGAGAGGACCAGCAAAATATTGGAGGACAAGTTGAGGATATATGTGATGCATCAGAAGTGGAAGTGGGAAGATTACCTTCCACTAGTATAGTTTGCTTACAACAATGGGTATTAGTTATCCTTGAGGATGAGTCAGTTTGAGGCATTGTATGGACAAAGTCATAATACTTGCATTAGTTAGAGTGATCAACTTAACAGGATATTGATTGGACCGAAAATGCTAGCAGACATGGAGCAAGAGATGCAAGTAATCAAGAATAATTTGAAAGCAACACAAGATATGCAGAAGCGTTATGTAGATTAGAATAGGTTGTTGAAGGAGTTATAGGTTGGGGAAAAGGTGTACTTGCACATCAAACCGAAGAAGAGCTCCTTGCAGATTAGATAATGTACCAAGTTGGCACCTTGGTTTTGTGGAACCTTTAGTATTATTGACAGGGTTGGGCCAATAGCCCATTCACTTGCATTTTCTCTGACAATGAGAGTCCATGGTGTTTTCCATGTGTCATTACTAAAGAAGTATGTTAAAGATGTTGATCATGTGATTGACTGGCTTGTATTGCAGGTGGATCCAGATGGAGAATTCCAGTCATAGCCTTAGTGTATATTACAAGGAAAGATGTTCATGCTCCAAAACTGAGCAATTGAGCAAGTTAAAGTGAAATGGACCCAATGTAGGTACATGGGAGATGGCGGTCATATGCGGCCTATGTATCGTTCCTTATTTGTTGGTTGAGAAAATGTTTTGGTATATGTTTTGGCACATGTTTTGGTGATGTTTGATATATGTACATATGTATATGGATGTAAATATTGCCATGAACTAAGTTATAAAGCTCCAATAAGTGGTATGGGTGTCATGCCATTATGATGTTATATTTGTTATGTTGTTTTGTTGGTTTGCTTCTTAGCAAGATGATCATTATAAATACTACAATGAGCTAAGTTATAAATCTCCATCGGAAGTATGTTTTTCTTACAACAGCCTTGTTGGTTGTAGATGTTGTTGAATGCCGAGGACAATGTTCCCCCAAGGGCAAGGGTTTTGTAACAACCTTGGTCAAAATTCCATGTAATAAAAGTTAATAAAGGTAGAAAAATAACCAAGATTCATGGGACACTTTTTCCAAGATAAATGTTGGGAAAAACCATAGTGATGGGGGATCACCAGTGATTGATTAATTTCTAAGGAAATCAGAAAAGGCAATGAAAAAGACTTTGGGAAGGCAAAATGGAATTTTAGCACATTTATTTATGACAATAATGGAAATTAGGAGAAAAGAGAGGTGAAAGGTCACAGGTTGCATGTGAGGAGGAAATTGAAGGAAAATAATGGAAAATGAAGAAAATAGAGGCTTCATTAATAAAAAAGCTTTTGAGGATCACTACACAAACTTTTTCCAATTCAGTTTTGGTGCTCTCTCTCTATTCTCTCTCTCTCATACTCTTGGACACTTAGAATTTTCTTGGAGCACTCCTGGAGAGTGCGGCAGACTTGAAGTTTTGAAGCAAGAAGGCAAAGGAAGAGTAGGAAATTAAAAGAGGACATCGGGATCAGAAGCTACAGTGGGTTTTACTTACATGTAATGAGTTGAATGTATGTTTTCCTCACTAGTAATTCCTTGCTAGTAGGGTTCTAACCAATTCCTTGTTCAAGTAATTGTATGTCTATCATTTCTATTGTTATCTTGCAATTATGAAAGTCTCATTGAGTTTTAGGCAGTGAACTAGCCTCTAGGCCTTAAAAAGTGGCTCAAATCCTGGAGAAAAAGGCACAACACAAGGAAAAACATTCCCTGGACGCATGCATACCCATTTTTTGGGAGTTTCTGGAGCCTCCTGGACTCATCCTTGTTGATATTAATGGAGTGTGAGGGGGTTAAATGGTCAAAATACCCAGTGGGGCATAGGGGTTGGTTACCTGAGAGGTTGGGATGGTTCTTGGGAATCATGTTGCTGATGTGGAAGGTTTGTATGGTGTGTTTCTGTTGGTTTTGCTTCCTTAAGGTGACTTAGGAGGTCGAATCATATCATGGTAACGTCTCGTCACATGTTTACCCCAGTTGGTCAATTACTTGGGTAGATGTGGGAGGAAGGTGTTACATTTTTAAACATCAGATATCAATTATCTCTTTTCATTGAAATGAAAATAATAAATCAATAAAAAAAATTATATATACACATTAAGTTTACCTGGAAAACATCATTAAAATAATTTGTCACATAGTTTGATTTCATGGATCTTGAACATTCCTATTGGTATGTTCATTGAATTTTTCTCCACAATTATTAGACACAATTATTTTATTGAAGAAAAAAGATCCAATTCAATTTTAGAAAATGAATTTTACATGCCCAAATTTGACAAGTAGCTTCTCTCATAGTCCATATTTCAATGTCAATTATAGTAGCACTATAAGGAATTTCTATAATGCTTCCTCATTGATTCATGGTTGTGACCATTTTGTTAGTGTTCCTCATGGAGTTATTCGTGGGGAGATTAGGATTTCCAAAAAGGGATTGGAATATTTCACATTATCTCTAATTTGTTAAGGGATGGTGCATATTTAGTTGAACAAAACACCTTCATTTGATCAATTTGAACTATTAAAAAAAAGACAAGAATTGATAGATTATTAGAATTATTGAACACTCTAATACTCTCTATTGTTGAAGAAATCTAAAATCAAAAAGGCCACTCTCACTGTTGTTTGAACATGTTTACAAAATTCATAAGACAATATGAATTTATGTAGCTTGAATCTTATTTCCAACAAGATTAACTACATCAAACGAATCAACATTATGAACTAGCTCTTGTCCAAAATAATTATCTACTTGAGATTGATTCCCAACAACAGTGAACACATGATTATATTAGTCACATGATTTCAGGAGTAGATTTGCATGAAGATCTAGAAGTTCAACTTGCATTTCCCAAGCCCATCATTAGACCTTGGGAAGAAGTTATTAACAATAGGAACAAAATTGGTATTGAATACGAAAAGGATGTGGCCTTTCAAATTCCAGAATACTCTAAACCAATTTAGTTTCATAGTGTTGGGATTATATAGGACAATTCCTCTTCACCTGATCCACATCCACTTTAGCTTCACAAATGCTAACATTGTGATTGGGTTGGTCACTTGAAATATCATTGACTTGATATTCACCGTTGTTAGTTTTTGGGAAAACATACTCATCATTTGGAAAAATGTTCTAGATATAGGACTCCTGCAAGAGCAAAGAGTCACCTTGGATGGATCACTTCTTATAAGTGGTCAACAACTAAGAAGATATATTAGTCATTTTGTAAAGTTCATTCTTAAGTATTGAAAGCTCTTGCATTATATATATCTTCATCTTCTCACTTTGCATCTAACAAGGGAAGAATTGATCGTCAAATACTAAATTCAAAATAATATCAAGTGAGTTTGAGCCACAACTAGAATTGTAGCCTGCAACCAGAGCATACATCCAAAGTCATCCAATTCTAGATTCATAAATTTATCCAGGTCCAACTTCATAGATCATAGATTCATGGATGTATCCAATTACATGATCATGATTTGGATGGTGGCCAACCTTAAACCACCTTTAGTAGAACTTTTACTATCCAACTCATTAGTTTTTGGTAATCCTTAAAATATCATTAGGGAGCACATCCACTTCATAGAATACTTCATCTTTTAGCCAGATTCAAATTTTTTCCAGGAATTGCAACTACTTTGAGCCAAGTTCTACTGTTGGTGTTCATCCTTAAACCACCATAGGTAGGAGACTTTGACTTCTACTACCTTGTTTGGTTTGTGGTCTTCCTTAAACCAACATCTCAAGGAGCACATCCAACCATTGGTTTCTATATACCTTTGTATTTGAGTTCTCTTATTGGACTTATATACACCCCTTTCGATTAGGAAATATAATCCTCTAGGTTTATGTCATTTTTTCCTATTCACATCAGATGAAGGTGAAAAAACTCAAGTGAAGGCCAACAATCATGAGAAGTCCAAGAGACCTCTTAAAAGATAAAAACCAAGGTCCAATGAAATGGTATTAGTGTCTGTCATATGAATGAGAAATGTATCTCACACTCATGTATTTTTTGTCTATTTTAATGTGTGTTTCCTACCTAGAGATAATGCATTTTTATAATAAAAAACTTATATGATCTGTAAACATCATAAATTACATATACAATGAAGTTCCCCGCAACACCATTTAGGTATGTTTCTAGAGTATATTATTATAATCTTTTAAATTGTCTCATAATTATTTATCGATAGTTTGGCATTAATCGATGTGTCATGACATTGTCATGTACTACTAGTAACATATGATTAAGGTGTATTTTATGAGGTGATTCCTTTGGGTCAAACAATTATTTTTAAATGACTCCATGGGGTACTTATGATTTTCATAGCCTCAAGCATTTATTCTCTAAGAATTTTCTTCTAGGTACTTCTTATATCATCTTTCACCACACCTTTATTTAAGATGGTCCATTGGCCTATTTATCTCCCTTATTCCATTGGAAGCCTTGATGTTCCATAAAACTTCTTTAAATAACACTTATAGGAATTTCCCCTAAGGAAACAATAGTTTCCTTGTCATCCTTATCTCTCCCCCATATTATGATCAATGGTTCATCAACTTGGAGTGGAATACTAGAGGAGGATATATTTACTGGCTTAGGGAGGAGGAATCTAAAGGACAGTTTCATGCTATCCATGTAGCAAGTAGTAGATATATGTTTCTCTATTGTTGTTTCAAACTAAATAATAAAGAAACTCATACTTATTCCAATGTTATTATTATATCTGTTTAATTTCCTTTCTATGCTTTAAGATATTATTGAACTAACTTAATGAATACTTATATTCTTTGATTCTTCATTGTTTTCTTTCTTTCCACCTGTTTTGGTTGTAGGCCTAAAGTTGAGGGGTAGTAAGGAGAGAAGGGAAAAAACGATCTATTGCAACCATCAAACCTACAAGTAGGTACACTTTCTAGTAGGTTAGTTATTACCTTTTTTGTATTAATTTTTGTGCTAGTATCTTGAGTTTCTTCTATCTACTCTATAGGGTTTTCAACTCTAACCTTAGGGGATAATTTCCTACAATACTACTACATGGAATATATGTGTGAAAGAGGAATGTTACAATATTATTGTTAGAAATGATAAATCCATCAATAATGAATTTACATGTTCTTATGAAATTTGAAAGCATATCTACAATTATTTCAGTATTGTATTCCCATATGTCAATGTTGGTAATGATGGTCAAGAGCTAGGACGAATTGACATAAAGATCATAAGGGGGTCATTTTATGTATTAAGAATCTAGTGGAAATATAATCATGGTAGCTTAACATGCTAGCATATTTTCAGATAATAAGTCCTTGTAAAATGTTTGCAAATATTACCAAATGCATTGAATCGAATCTTGGTTATGTTTAATGCTTGTGTCCATGGAAAATTTAATGGACTAAATTTTGCAAATGGGCTAATTTTCTATGGTTTTTCCCAAAACATATTCGCTGAATTCCATTTTTAAATGATTTGGCCAAATATTATAGGATAAATTTATTTTATCTTTAAAATCACCAAAATTTTGATAGATACTATATAAAATCATTATAAATTTGAAATTTTTACAAAAATATCGCCAAACATTTTACAATGTGCATATTACTGACAATAAGAATTTCCAAGGTTTCTACAATTTAAGATAAAATTCTATCATTAAATTTTTCCCTGCTTGTGACCATTATTATCATGGTAGATCCCATTTCTCTAGTACAACATTAACATTATAAATTTTACCCATTCAACTATATATATATATTGGAAGAAAAAATATTTCTATTTCCAAATAGAAATACACATATGTAACCCCCCATTAAGAGATATGAAAATTGCTGAAGAAATTTTTGTGAATAAGCATTGAATCCCCTGCATAAACAAAATTCACAAACAAAATAGTCCATTAAAGGAGCTATAATATTAATAAAAACTAATCAAAGTCATCCTAAAATTGTCTTAGAGCTAATATTACAATAGTAGAAAAATATATTTCTACAAAAAATATGGAGTGTAGAGAAAAAGACATATCCTGAACTAAATGGACTTTATAAAATTCATGGATAATATAGAATCTTGGAGCGATATATCTTCCTTTTTGATCTCATATACTATGACATTTATCTCTGTATATATGTGAGAGAAATAAGACCATTCAAGGCCCTCTGTTAGCTCCTTGATCTGGAAAAGCACGGATTGCATTCTCACATTTTGCAATTTGAATATTTTTTTTCGTATTCAATGACAAACTTGTAGTCTCTTAATTTTAAAGCTTGGATAAGCAAATATTCCTTACATAAAAATAAGAGACCATAAATCTACACATTCTACTTTAGAGGTTGAACTAAGAGTAGGGTCATATCAAAGAAGCTAAAAGTGAGAGAAATTTAAATGGAGGACCATACGAAACCCACATTAGGGAGGACTGACTTGATAGGCTCCGTAAAACAACCCCCAAGTAATTCTATATTCCAAAGGAGGAATGATTGGATTAAGATATTTAAACTTCTTAGGATCAAACCTAAATCCCTTTGTTAACTTCACAATTAACTCTGCAACTACATCTCTTGGAAGTTATTTATCCCCAAAAATTTGAAGTTCCCTTCCCCACAAAATTAAATAAATGATAAAGAAAAATAAATAGCCAAATCGTGATATAGATGAATCACAAAGACAAAGTGGAACATTGTCTTCCAAACTGAGAGAGAGACAAAAAAATTGATCACACACTATTTGGAAAACAGGAACAATATTTGAACCAAAAATGCACAGGAAAAAAATAGATGTTGAATAGTTTCAACCTCCCCTTGGCATAAAGAATACCTATTCAGCCCATTCTAGCCCACTTTTAGAATGCTTCCCAAGGTAAGTAATTTGTTACTCATAGAAAGCCATAGGAGAGGTTTTCTCCTTTAATGGATTGCTGTAATCTAGTGAAAAGAATATATATTTAGTAGTAGATCCATACACCAAGTAGATACTAAGCAAAGGAATACATGCAACACATAAGATAGAGAAAAGAGAGAAAAAAGAGTAATTATAAATTATCGAAAACACTTATTATATTAGCCCACAACTACCATTACATTAATTTCCAACATATCTCATATTTATACTAGATTATCAGTAGTTAAAACTAACTACCTTAACTACTCAGGTAGTCAATCAATCAAGGAAACCGACTCGACTAGTCTATCAACCTAACTTGCATATTTAACAAAGATTCTAATTATGTATTCAGAATTGAAGGTCTAGTCAGCAAAGTCAACTAGCCCTTCCAACAACTCCCCCACCCTCAATTTATTATTTGTCTCGAACAATGGGAGATGTGGAGTCTTACAATGTCAATATATATATTTATATATATATATATATTAATATATATATATATATATATATATATATATTTAATATTATATATATAATATATATATAATCTATTTATAACAACCCATAACTATTTTTTGGGAGAGCTAGGTCACTCCATATTTTTGTGAGAAGTTATGAACTAATTTTCCTTTAGATATTTGCCTTTATATTTTATAAATATAAAGACTAGAGAAAATTTGTAGAAAGTTATAACATGTAATTACTATGACCAAAGTTGAAGAATGCATGAGACTATTCATTTATGAATTTAATGTCCCCTTGCAAGGATAGCCAATTTAAATCTATTATAGTTCAATCAACAAAACGATTCTCGTGATAAGTTCCTTGGGATCCTTCTTGTCAAGCTTGATGCATGAAATCCAAACTTATGTTTATCTATGTAAATCTCCCTTAAGTACCTCCATTTGTCTATGATGCTTGAATAGGATCTCCAAAATATATCCCATCTTAGTTTTAAGATGTCCAATTTGCCATTTCGGACAATTATTTCAGAACTACCATACGAATTTTCATAGTTTGTTTTCTTTCCTTCAAAAACAAGTCCTTTATCATTCCTCTCTTTGGATGACATGAATTTGACGTGAGGGGGAGAAATACATCGTAATAGAATAAACGTAGGATAGAAGATGCATTGAGAGATTGCAAGAAGGAGGGGGTAAGCTAAAGGGGATATTCAAGGACAAAAGGAAAAAAATACAACGAATACCTAGGCCAAATGCTAATGGACCTCCATATAAAAAAAAATGTTTAATTCCATTTCAAACTACCCTCACCTAAAATGACTGACGCAAAAGTATGAAGGCGTCTAAAATGAGGGAATCCTAAAATTTGATGAAATGAAGAGGATAAAAATTATTGAAGAATCTCCAAGCCCAAGTGAGTGTCAATGGGAAGATGTGATGAAGCGTGGAGAAATAAATAAATTGAATGCAAGAAGTTGTGAGCCACATGATGTGGTGGGAGTTGTAATAATAATAGATAGCTAGCATGTCAACTTTGTTACATATAGTGTTGTCCTTGATGATAAGTTGTGTCATTGATGTATAAGGGGATTCATAAGGAAGCAACAATGTCACTCATGAATCAAAGGGAGTGGTATAATAGCCTAATATCTTACATGCCCCCATCAAGTGAAATCAAACAGGTTTTAATTTTACTAACTTATCTTCAAATTTATGATTTCTTAATGAGTCTATGAATGCTATGGTTGGATATTCTTCTTTGAGACCTTTCCAACAATATATCACAGTTGGAAAAACCCCTCTTGGATGAGAAGTTATGATCATTTGAAGTTGGTAGCTGTAATGAGAACCAAAAACACTAATTTTATTGAAAAACACCAAGTTTTTTAAACAAAAGGCATATTTTAGGCAGATCTATGGTCTTGTGGTAAAATCTATTATGGATGTCACATAAACATGCCCATTGTTTAATTTATTAGAGTTCTAGAATATTTTAGAGAATCTAGCAATTGAAATTATCATTAACGATAGATGAACTATCAACCTGCTCGAGGTCTAATAAGAGCAACCCCTTCGTGCTAGCATAATCCCATAGTGAGATGTGGCAGGGATCCATTTGACCCCTTGATTGGGTTCCATGTGTATCCCCTTGCACAATTACTGATGACATGGCATATTTGAATGTTGAAGTGACTAATCGCATGCATACAAGTGGCAATATGGACATCTGGCCATCAATGGATGGCCTAACATGGTGACATGACAACGAAGGATGATGCCACATGGCATTCCCAGATGTCACGTAGAATTAACCAATAGGTGAAAGTATTTATGACTCATGACCCAATTAGAATGAAACAAGTTGCAGATATGATGCCATGATGATGTTAGCGATCAAGTGCACAATGACCCTTATATTATATAAATTTGTTATGGTTCCATGGGTGTTTAAAGGTTGGATCAGTTTCCTGAAATGAGGTCCTCATCCTATATATATTAAGGCATGGTTCATGATTGAAACACATTAAATGAGAACGTGGAGCATAATGATTACGCATGGTCTTCGTAGCTAATCTGATATGATTTGGTTTGGATGGTCGTAAGGTCAAATATTTGTAGTGTGCTGGGCGCACCATTTTTATTGATTAGATTTGTGATTATGATGTGGGACAGTTCTAGTTCAGCAAGATGACTTGGAGTCTGCTGAAGGAACAATTTTGATTGGATTGATGCTTGTGAAGCAAAAATAGTTATGGTTTTGGTCGATGAATTTGAGTGTGTCAAGGGCATAATTTTGTTTGATTGGATTGGTATTCTGATGTGAAAATAGTTTTGGATTCAATCGATGACTTAGAGTGTGCAAAGTGATTGATCCACATGGCACAATTCTATTGGTCATAAACAAAGGTTAAAGGTCATGCAATTCTTGTCCACGTCCATTATTCATTTTAGCCATGCTGATCCTAAGTTATCCAGTTGGCAAGAAAGTGCATACTATTTAATGATGTTAATGATCATGCAAGTTTCATTGATATCTGTTGTTGACCTAGACAATGAATGGTAGATGCACCCAAACGTTGCACATTGTTTAATGCTAATACTTTGTGTTTTGTCCTATAGTTTGACCCTTGAACTAATGTTGATTTTCAACTGGACATAACTTCTCATACGCGAGTATTTTTTCAGAGTATGATATATCGTTGGAATGGTACCAATGAGCTCTATACAATCATGTAGTTTATATATCATTTTGATATCACAGCTACATCAAAAATTGAAATAAATTTAAGTACCTTCAACTTCACTTGATGAGAACCTATAAGAGATGTATTTGTCATATTTCTTTAGAGAGAGTCATGTTTCTTTCTCATACATTCCATTTGACATCATTGATATCGTGTTGTCATAATTATAGCACTATATGCAAAAGGGTATATGCCCCTTCACTTTGGGCATTCTTCAACAATCTTATAGGAGTTCCATGCACCAATGATCTATTACTGTATTATTTTAATTCAACTTGAGTGAAACACCGTACTTGTGTTACACATATCCTCTCCTTTTTGATGATTCTTATCCCTTTCAATTTTCCATATATCAACTATTGGTTTATAATAATGTTTACATCATTATGTCCTATTTTTAGACTCCTCATCGAGTGTTTACTCTCTAGTATTTTTGGATGAGGCGCTCTTTTTGATGCTACCTCCTCAATTTTGGTTGATTGTATAGCATTATGAGTCTCTCATGGACAATTATCCTCCCCCCCCCATCGCTATCCCAAAGTTACTCTTTCTTGTCAAAGAGGTAATTTATGGGCATAATTATTTGCTAAGAAAGTAATCCCATGTCTCTTTGGTATGTTTACTACAAGCTTCTAGAAATTACTCCTAGGTTTCTTCCCTTTCTTCACCATTCATATTAGTTGGTTCATTCATAGGGTCTCAGTACTAAACAATATGTCCAACTCCCTTTTCAAGAGGAAAATTTTCAAGTGAATACAGTCTGGTATGCAGAAAAAACTAATGGAAATCAATGTAGAAATTTTCTTTTAGTTATTCAATGGAGGTTCAATCCACGACTACTTGTTCTTCACAATAGTCTTTAATCATTTTCTTAAACCACTCATTCAAGTTTGTTCTTCCCTAGTTGATTATTTTTTACATCAAGCATGCTTTAGTGGTAGGATGATGCATTAGATGGTTGGTCTATCTATTTTTTCACTTCAACAAGGATGGATTCAATAAATATTTCATGTCTTTTTTCGAAAAAAAATAATTGTTTTCTCCTAGTATAGTTCCTTGGGCAATTATTTATTTTTCTTTTCCATGATTCTTGAATATCTTCTAAAATAAACATTTATGTGTATCTTAAGTCAACTTGGATTTAGGAACTTCTAGCAATGGAAATAATTTTATATGCTAGTGAATTGTATACACAATTACCAATAGATCCATGCATCAAGAAAATATGAAGTGACGGAAGAAATGCAACACATAAAATAAAGAAAAATGGGAAACACAAGTAGTTGTAGACAAACCAAAAACACTTCTTGTATTAATCCACTACCACAACTATCATCACATTTCTTGTTAACATATCTCGTATTTATATTAGAGTATCGATAGTTACAACTAACCAACTACCTTAACTACTGAGTTAGTCGACCTAACACGAAAATCGATTTGAGTTGTGAGTGACTTGAATTACATATTTAAAAGAGACTCTAGCTAATTATTTTGTTTTAAGTCGACTATCCCTTCTAACAGGGATTATGTATTTTAATAGATTATCCCACCACCACCTCCTTTCTTCATGAAAATCCTAATTAGCTTTTTCCTTATATCTTATCTTACTCGTGAAAACATGTGTAGTAGGATTTTAGACCAACAAAAAGAGTCCTCATCATATGGATCCCATTCAACTATTGATATGAATAAAATAATGAGGAAAGCAACTGGAACAAACCAATAAACAATCTTAATATATTTCAAATAAGAAAACCAACAAAGACTTAATGCACATTGAATGAGGAAGGAAACCAACACTAACATTCAAATACTTATGTGACCATTATGAGCACACTTATTGTATTTCATACTTGTTGGTTTCATTATAGAATCGTATCTTATTTGGGTAGGTTGCATTGGGATAGGTAGGTTTATATACTAGGTTTATAAGAGAATCATACTCATTATTATTTTTGTAGTTTCATACTAATTATTTTTTTCATCTATAAGAAAATGTTATTTACTCAACTACTTGACAACATAGATGCCATATAGGTATGTAATCTACTATTAACATGGATGTGATTGAATCAATATTAATACATCAATATAGTTGTAATAGCATGGACAAATTAATGCTTAAGATATTAATAAATTAAAATTTTGTTAAAGAAATTGGGTATGATGATTAGAATTATAACATCAACTGACCAAGGCTATCAAAATTATATGAAATTTATAAGCATCATATATTAATGCATTTTTGGTTATTTTTTCTTGTTCCTTTTTCTTTCACTTTATTTATTTTTGCTCTTTTTGGAGTCACCACAAATTACAAAACCAAATATAACACAAACCAATCCTATCAAAATTAGTGTCATAACTAATGTATTATTCTTATTCAAAATATATATGTAAGAGAGATATTTAATTTATTTAATAAAAAGCTTATAAATCCAATATGTGAAACTCTATAACTCTAAAGCATGATAGGGAAAATTATCCAATTAAACAAAAGATATTTTTATTTTTTCATAATTTCTTCCATATAATATTACTTCTCAGAATGAAAAAACAAAAGATGAAAATAAGAAGAAAAAATAGTGCCCATTATTATTAGCATCTTATAATAAACATATTGAAAAATAAAATACCATTCTAATGATATCTAAAACATAAACGAAGTACTACTATACTACTATTTTACACCTATAATATGTAGTATTACCATTAATTTTTGAATCATTATAATAACTTTAAAATGGTTGAAAAAAAATAGAATTCATTAAAGTATATAATCAACATCATAAACCTAATCTTTAATTAAAATTTTAATTTATTTAACGGAAGAGTTCTTAAAAACCTTAATTTGACGAACACCATTTTTTTTTAAATATGATATGAGACCTTATCCACTTAATCATTTATGAGTACTAACATTATTAGTTTTGTATAATAATCCTAGTTAATCAATTTCTTGTACCGACATTATTATTTTTATATAATAATCATACTTGAGAATAGGGTACCACTATACTAATATCTTGCACATGGATAAAATACCACTACCCTTATAGAGGATAAGACACAGCTATAGTAACATTTCGACATGGAATGCTAACTCTAAAAAGGTTTATTGCTTATAGAATTATCCCTCATGTAGATAACCATCCAAACATAATTTGGAAATATTATGACCAATGAATATAAAGAATGAGTATTTGCAAATTCCGTAGTTGAAAGATTGCTTTTTAAAGCATTGGCCCATGCTAAATGAATAATTTTTTAAAATATATTTTATATCCCATGCCTGGATCTGAAGCATTATCTAATTAACCAAAATTTGTTCTTATTTTAATCCAAAATATATTCTTATTTTAATCATTTCTTAGAGAAAATTGAGAAACACAAGTAGTGGTGGACTAGCCAAAACACTTCTTGTATTAATCCACAACTATCATTACATTCCTTGTTAACATATCTCATGTTTATATTAGACTATCGGTAGTTACAACTAATAGCTACCTTGACTACTCAGTTAGTCAGCACATCAAGGAAATTGACTCGACTTGTCAGTAACATGAACTACCTATTTAATAGAGACTCTAGTTAATTATTCTAATTTGAGGATCTAGTAAACTAAGTCAACTATCCCTTCTAACAGGTATTATGTATTTTAATAGATGATCCCACCACCACCTCCTTTCTTCATGAAAATCCTAATTATCTTTTTTCCTATATATTAGCTTAGTCATGAAAACATGTGTAGTAGGATTTTAGACCAACACAAAGAGTCCTCATCATTTGGATCCAATTCAATTGTTGATATGTATAAAATAATGAGGAAACTAATTGGAACAAGCCAATAAACATGCTTAATATACTTCAAATGAGCAAAACAACAAATACTTACTGCACATTGAATGAGGAAGGAAACAAACACTAACATTCGAATACTTATGTGACCATTATGAAAACACTAATTGTATTTCATACTTGTTGGTTTTATTATAAAATCATAGCTTATTTCGGTAGGTTGCATTGGGATAGGTAGGATATATATTAGGTTTATAACAGAATCAGTTTCATACTAATTCTTTTCATAGTTTCACACTAATTATTTTTTTCATCTATAAGAAAATGTTATTTTCACAACTACTTGGACAAAGCAGACACCATATAGGTATGTCATCTACTTTTAACATGGATGTGCTTAAATCAATATTAATACATCAATATAGTTGTAATAACATGGACAAATTAATGCCTTTGATATGAATAAACTAATTTTCTATAAAAGAATTTGGGTATGATGATTACAATTATAACATTAGCTAACCCAGGCAATCAAAATTATATAAAATTTATAAGCATCATATATTAATTCATTTTTGGTTATTTTCTCTAGTTCTTTTTCGTTTCACTTTATTTTATTTTTTCTCTTTTTGGAGTCACCACCAATTACAAAACCAAAGATAACAAAAATCAATTTTATCAAAAGTAATGTCATAAGTAATGTATTTTTCTTATTCAAAATGTGTGTAAGAGAGATATTAAATTTATTTAATAAAAATCTTATAAATCCTATATGTTAAACTCTATAACTGTACATGATACAGAAACTTATCCAATTAATAAAAAAAATATTGTTATTTTTAATAATTTCTTCCATATAATATTACTTCTTAAAATGAAAAGAAAGAGTGAAATAAGAAGAAAAAACAGTGCCCATTATTATTAGTATCTTATAATAAACATATTAAAGAATAAAATATGATTATAATGATATCTAACACATAAACAAAGTACTACTAGCATACTATTTTACACCTAAAATACGTATTATTACCATTAATTATTTAATCATTAGAATAACTTTAAAATGGATGAAAAAATATAGAATTCATTGAATTATATAACCAACATCTAAAACCTAATATTTAATTAAAATTTTAATTTATTTAACCAAAGACTTTCTAAAAATTCTTAATTTGACGAACTCTATTTTTTTTAAATATTGTATGAGGCCTAGTCCACTTAATCATTTCTGAGTAATCACATTATTAATTTTATATAGTAATCCTAGCTAATCATTTATTTATAACCACATGATTAGTCTTATATAATCATCATACTTGAGAATAGGGTACCGCTATACTAACACTTGCACATGGATAAAATACCACTACCCTACTATAGGATAAGACACAACTATAGTAACATTTATACATGGAATGCTAACTCTAAAAAGCTTTATGCTTGTAGGATTATCCTTCATGTAGGTAACCATCCAGACATAATTTAGAAATAATGTGACCATTGAATATAAAGGACGAGTACTTGCAAATTCCATAGTTAAAATATTGTTTTTTGAAGCATTGTCCCATGCTAAAAGAATAATTTCTTTAAATATATTTTATATCCTATGCCTATATTTGAAGCGCTATCGAGATAACCAAAATTTATGTTGGAAGAATCACCGCACCTCTATAGAATCCATAATTTCCACCCTGGGGATCCTAGTTACTGGCTTGTAATGTTT